>PVJN01037464.1:0-20898 GCA_004026805.1 Lasiurus borealis | reverse complement strand
TGTCATACTTTAACATATATATTTTTTATATTGACATCAATGCAGACTTGCCTTGAAAAGAAAAAGAATCAACACATCAAAGCAGCTAGCCCTAGCCAGCTTGGCTCAGTGAATAGAGCATCAGCTTTAAGACCGAAGGGTCCTGGGTTCAATTCCAGTTAAGGATAGTAGGCTTCTCCCCAGCCCGGACCCTGGTCAGGGCATGTGCTGAGGCAACCAGTTGATGTGTTTTTCTCACATCGATTTTTCTCTCTGTCTTTCCCTCTCTCATCCACTCTCTCTAAAAATCCATGGGAAAAATATCCTCAGTGAGGATTAATAAAAAGAAACACATCAAAGCAGCTAAACAGGAAACTTGAGTCTCAACCACTGTGCCCTTGAAAGAGCGTAAAGGAAGAAGGAAGGAAGACACCAGAACTTGGGATATCTCAGAGCAACGAATATGTTTAAGTTGTTTCTCTCTCTGTCTTTATCCTGCCTGCCCACCATTTCTTTTTCTTATTTCTTGCTTTTCCCCCTCAAATCTTTCCTAACTACAAAAAGAAAAAGTAGAAGCAGAGCTATGGAGTAAGGTGCACCATCCTGTGTGGTTTTGCATGAAGCAAGGTTAGGCTTGTCCCGGGATGGGTTAGCAGGTCATCATGCCGTCTAACACTGGATCCTGTGAAAGTCTAAATGGAGGGGTTTGATAGTGAGTCCCCTGTCATCTTTTTAATTATAATTATGCTTTTTCAGTTATTTTGATTACTTTATTTCAGCAACAAAGAACTTTTAGAAGGCATATTAGCACCCTAAAACAAGCAAAATCAATGTTTATAGAAGATACCTGAAGGAATTTTTTAAAAATAAAGAAAATTAACAACATTTGGTGGTTATTCTATGGCTTATCTTACAATGGCACATTTGGGTCATCAGTGTAAACCAGGGTCTGAAATATTACTTTACATGCAACACAGTAAAGTGAATATCTTAAAGGTAAAAAAAAATGCTCATTTGCATGAGAATTGAAAGTTATTTTTCTAGTATTATGAGGATGAGTGCATGTGGCTCAGGGTAAAATTTGCAGTGTGACATCTCAAATGACATAGGTTGAAATAAAAACGATGTCTTCTGGGAAAATGTAAGAATTTGAAATGGTTCTAGGGATGACAAAAATACTTCAAAGGTTCAAGGAGAAAATTCAGCTTACTGATTTTGGATTTTCTACACTGAGGAGTTCTAAATTGCTTCCTAAAATACGAACGCAGAAAGAAAAACTTTGACCAATTTATCTACAACCTGAAAAGTTTATGTGTTCACGTTTGGACAAAGAAGAGATTGACTATGATCTAGGCACCATGCATATGAGTAAACTTGACACTCCAACTTAGAAGTGAAACACATCATTTAAACACAGCTTAAGAATTTTATTGAATTCTAGTTTGACACTTTTGTCATCTTCACATCATGTTTCTGATTTCACATGAGAGAACTGTGCTATAATATGAAAGCAACAAATCTAATTATGTTTAAGATTAAAAACACCTCTTTGGGAGAATAGGAATATGTGTCTTATGCTAAAATATATATAGAGAGAAAATGTGACTTAGGGGAGTCCATGTACCAGTAATCAACCCAAGTCCCTGCTCTTTGAATGTGTTATTAGGAAGGAGATATGAATAGTTTGAGGGAGTAAAGTTAGTAGAACTAGGTAAGAGGTTCAAACCACAGTCCACCACTGACTCCCTGACCCTGCACATATTACGAAACTTCTCTACACCTCTGTTTCCACATCTGTAAAATAGGAATAACACCACTAACCTTGTGAGGCTTTTATAATTAACAAATGCTAAAATACTTCTAAAGCAGTTAGGAAAATGCCTTACACATGGCAGTACTCCATAAGTATGAGCCCTTCTACTTGATTCTCTTCCCTTTTGTTGACAACATTCACAGCCTTTCTATTTTTCCCCATAGAGGACTTTTTGTAATACAAAAAGCGAATACAATAAAATACCACAGTAACTTAATAGAGCAGAAAATGGAAATGTAGAGACATGGAAACAAGTTTATTTAAGCAGAACACCATATGTTGTCGTTTAGGCTAATGACGACTTTAGCTCCTTCCGTGGATCCACAGGTGCCAACTAACACATCAAAGGAGCCAAATCTCTTACGTGACAGGTTTATTTCCTCTGTTCCTCCCACCCCTTCACGCAGTGCTCACTGACTTGAAACTTAGCTGAGGTGAGCAGTAATGAAACTCAAATTAAGTACTCCTCAATCCCAAAGAGGTCAAACTCAGATTGCTGGCAAACATATAAGCAACACCTCACTTAAGAGATTTTGAACAGCGAATCTATGGCACAGCAGCATAACCTATAATTAGAGCAGCTTCCATTAAAAGTGCCACAAGCATTGCAAGGACCCGTGGACCACTGAGAGCAAAACGTCCTTGTGTTCCAGCAAGAGCATTCAGGACACTTGGCTGGTTTATAAAAACTCCCCATTCTTTTAGTTGGCAAGGGCTTGCTTTTAGTCCAAATAACATTCTCCAGGAATTCCTGGGCCTCTTGGATCCCCTGTCTTGAGCAACATTAAGGAGCAGCTCTAGGCTCCTGGGGGAGGCGGGTTAGTAGTGTAAAGAAAGAGGAAACCGAAAGCACCTGCGTGCCCACGTGTTCAGGCTAGGAGCCAGGTTAACACCTGGTTAGACTCATTGTAAGATACTGAGGGAAACACATTCCATTTCATCTGGGTCCCATCATGGATGTCTTCCTAATAAAAGCACAGCTACTCAGAGAAATAGCCCTAACAATGACAGAGTCCAGATGGATTCTTTTGCCCCATTTTGGGGAGTTGTTCCAGCCAAGATTATTAGGTAATGTCTGAGACGCCCCTTTCTCGCCAGCAAATTCTGTGTTTTGGTTTGGGAGTGGTAACTGGAGAGGGGCTCCATTTAATCTGCCCACTGTCAGCTGTAAAACTGCCAACCATCAGATGTAAAAGAAAACATATCATCTGTGCCATTTTGACTTGGCTGCCTCACGATGGCTATTTCAAATTTTCATTACCAAGTAATGCGTGCAACCAACATCCCTGAGAGTTATACATTATTATTGCCAAGACTCACCCATTCTGCAGCCTCTCATGGAGACGCCCTCTTTCTGAACCTTGCCTTACCCTCCCTTAGCTTGGGATAAATTAAGAGAGGGAGTTGGAAGAGGGAATTGTGCACATCACTTGGTGATGGAATATATGTCAATCTCATTACTTTAAAAAAAATAAGCTGAAAGTTTAATGGTTTATTTTGGGGGCCCTATCAAAATGTCTCTGACTCAAAATAGCTGCCTGAAAATGTCACAGACTGTGAACTGTTCAAAAACTTCCCCAGAAAAAGCAGTAGTATTTCTCTGGATGACCATGAGTAATCACAAAAGGGTTAGTCCAAGATGCTAGAGGTATTTGTATCCAAAGAGAACTATCTGCCTGTATGCTCACATGTCCTATTCTGCGTATAAGAAAATACCATAAGGATGTGAAGATGGTGCTCCAGGAAGCCTTAGAAATTCACCAGGGACTTCAAAGATCATGAAATAACCTGACCTTTCATCTTGAGTTCACAGAATGCCTTAAGAATGTTATCAGTGGGCCCAGCTGGTGTGGCTCCGTGGTTGAGTGTCAACCTATGAACAAAGAGATCTGGTTCAATTTCCGGTCAGGGCACATGCCCAGGTTGTGGGCTCAATCCCCAGTAGGGGGCATGCAGAAGGAAGCCAATCAATGATTCTCTCTCTCATTATTGGTATTTCAATCTCTCTCCCTTTTTCTTCCTCTCTGAAATCAATACAATATATATATAATTTTTTTAAAAAGAATGTCATCAGCAGGATCTATGCACATATACGAATCTTGGATTCCTTTGCTCTGTTACTTTTATCATAACTCATAGCAATACAAGTACATAAAAAGAAGAGCAGGAAGTGAGCTACATAGTATATGTTTTTGTCTGCCAGTTCCAGATAACACATGGGAACAGGTTTAGAAGGAATGGCATATCCGCTGGAAGAAAAAAGACAGCTAATTTCATTATTCTGCTTCCATGGACCATCATGTTTTTCAGTTTTCCTACTTTAATGTTAAAGGAGATGGTCCTGCTAGGAGGAGGCTCATCTGAAAAAAAAAAAGAAAAAAAAAAGGTCACCAATAAAAAGGTGATGGCAAGTGCAGGGGAGTATGCAATAAAAAACAAGCAAACAATCTGTGATAAAGCATCCCCTTAATAAAACCAAGGGCAGTGCCAATAAAAATATGTAACCATTATTGACAGGAAACCAATACACTCATCTTTTCACATACCCATGCAAATGTTAATAAGCTCTTTCATTAAAAATGCTTCTTTTACTTGAAACAAGTATAGCACTTTTAAAAAACTACTCATCTGCTCCAAATGCATTCATCAGCTTTTATAGATATTGGTATAATTATACCTTTCTCCAAAATATAGAGGAAATCAAAATATAAGAAAGCACTATCTGGAAATATTAGGAATTCAACAAGGTTTTACTTATCCTTAAGCATTATTTCCAATTGCTGATATATATACCAGTGCTTTCCAATAAAACTTTCCCCAAAGATAGAAATATTCTATATCTTCACTATCCCATACAGTAGCCACTAGCTATTGAATACTTAAAATCTAGAGAGTACAACTAAGGAAGTTAATTTTTAATTTATTTAAATTTATATAGCCGCATGTGGCTAATGGCCATCATATTAAACAGTATAAGTTACATAGCTATTGCCTTGTTATTTTGCAATTCTTTTCACATTAACTATGACAGATCAGGAAAAAAAAAACGTTGTCAGGAGTATAGGAAAACATACAAAAGTTTGCTACCTTTAGTGCATAAAAGTTTTGGAAAATGAGTAAGAAAATAACAAAATCCAGTGGGGGTGGGAAATGGACAAACTGAATAAATAGACAAAAAATTAAAATTACGATAGATATTTAGAAAAAAATCTTCAACTTCACAATAGATATCAATGAAAAAAATTTAAATGAAGACATCTTCAAGTTGGCAAAGATTAACAAATGCTTACAAACAATATTGATAAGTTTATAAGCATTTATACTAGAACATGGACAATCTTTCCGGACAGTTTGTCAATATTCATCAAAAGCTTTAGGAATGATCCTTGTCTGACCTGGTCATTTGTTTGTGGGAGTTTTTTGTTGTTAATTTTACCCAAGGATATTTTTTCCATTGATTTTTTTTTTTTTTAATGAGAGAGTGGAAAGGAGAGAAGGAGGGAGAGTGAGACACGATTGGTTGACTCCTGCATGCACCCTGATGAGGGCTGGGGGTTGAACCTGCCAGCAGGTACATACCCTTGACCAGGAATCGAACCCACCAGCCTTCGGTGTGCAGACCAATGCTCTAACCACTGAACACACTGGCCAAGGCATTTTGTGGGGTTTTTTGGTAAAAGGAAATAATCAGATATACAAAAAGATGTATATAAAAGGCACTTCCCAACAGCTCATTGTGATAGTAAGAAACTAGGAAAAGTACTTGAAAGTTATGCTTATAAAATAATGCAATCATCTTTAGGGCATATTATTCATATGTTAATTGAAAAAAGTCTGAAAGAATATTTATTAAAATGTCAAAACTCATTTTTACTGTGCTTTGGGATACAGGCAATTTTTTTCAATGATTTTCACAGTGGGCATACATTATTTTGTAATTAAAAGCCATAAATTCTATTTTTAAAATATGCACAGGGAAATCTTGCCTTTGTAATACTTTTCCCACCCCATCCCCAACACTGGAAGTCATCACTGAAAGGTGGAAAGATTTTTCAAGCAGGTCCCATGTGAGGTCTTGGCTTACAAAATGTTGTCTCGCCAAAACCAGTTTGGCTCAGTGGACTGAAAAGGTCCAGGTTCGATTCCGGTTGGGGGCATGTGCCTTGGTTGTGGGCACATCTCCACTGTGGGGCGTGCAGGAGGTGGCTGATCGATGTCTCTCTCTCATCGATGTTTCTGATTTTCTATCTCTCTCCCTTCCTCTCTGTAAAAAATCAATAAAATATATTTTAAAAAATGTTGTCTCAAACAGCACTTTAATGCACATACTGGCCACAATAGAATCTGGTTAAAGTGAAGATTCTGCTTCAGGAGGGCTGAGTAAGGGCCTCAGCAGCTGCGTTCCTAACCAGTGTCTACCTGGTGAGGCTAATGCTTCAGGCAATGGCCCTACACTCCCAGTTGCAAGAGTTTCAGCCAATTATCAACCAGCAACCACAGTTTGCCACTCAGAAGCCATGCCACCCCCTTCCCAACTCTCAAAGGTATTTCTTCTGTTGACAGGTTAACTTCATCAGAATACCCACTTTAAGCTTTGTGTTGGCTTAACACAGCTTCCTCCGCTGGTTTGCATTTACTTTATAAATCCCTGTAGACTTCTAGTGTTTGACCTTGCTACACATTACAACCACCTGGGGAGCTTTTATAGCTCAATGAAGTCAATATTAATTCTGACAAGACCAGCCATGTTTGTCAACCACTATTCTACAGAGAAGAACATCTGAGAAAGCTGAAGTCATCCATACATGAGCAATAAGCTGACATAGCTGTGCTCACTTTCCTATCAGATAACCAAACCCTTCCCCATTATATAATAGAAACATAATGCAAACCATGTCTCATTTTTAAATTCCTGTAGCCACATTAAAAGTTTTAAAACAGCCTGGCTGGCATAGCTCAGTGGTTGAGCGTCGACCTATGTACAAGGAGGTCATGGTTCAGTTCCCAGTCCGGGCACATGCCTGGGTTGTGGCTCAATCCTCTGTGAGGGGTGAGCAGAAGGCAGCCAGTCAATGATTCTCTCTCATCATTGATGTTTCTGTCTCTCTTACCCTCTCCCTTCCTCTCTGAAATAAAAAAAATATGTATTTTTTAAAAAGAATTTTGAGCTATAAAATTGTGAATGGCTCATAGAATGCAATTTACAAAATTAGTCCCTGTTCTTACAAACTAGAGTAATCTCATCCTTTGACAGTTGAAAATGTATATAATTTATATTTTTACAGCCAATGACCCATAGTTAATTTTCATCTTTGGGGGGATTGGCAGTTTCCACACGCTTTAGCTAGCGTGCTGTGTCCCTGTTGGCTTGAAGTAGCAGGAGGTTTGTTTATAGAGGTTCTCCAGATAGAAATTATTGGTCTGGTAGGGGAGCAAGATTGTTTTGAGTGAAAAGAAGATTCGTAATTTGGGTCTGTTTGAATAGAGATGCTGAAAAGTTTGTCCTAATGAAGGGTAAAATCATGTAGATGAGGAGGATGTATTTATTTATATTCTTTAACTTCTAGTCAGTGTGAGGTGCGGTATTCAAGTGTAAATGTTTCCAAAGTTATTCTTACTTTCTCAAACTGCAAATATAAAATAAAATAGGCCAATGGTACACACTCAGAATCAAGAAAGCTGTCTCAGTAATATTTAGCACACTGAATACAAATCAGTTGAATAAAGTTTAGGCAAAATAATGGATGGACTAAACTATGTGTAAGATCTGTTTCCTCTTTTAAATTTAAAATTAATGTGTCACTTATGTTCAAGAAGTTAAAATTTAAACAAGATAACAGTAATTCAGAGCACTGTTAATAAAATTATTGATGTCTAGTGCTGCTCAGTTGATTGAGCATACCAATAGGTCCTGGTCCAATTCCCAGTCAGGGCAGATGCCTGGGCTGCAGGCTCGATCCCCAATGGGGAGCATGCAAGAAGCAGCCCATCTATGTTTCTGTCTCCCTCTCCCTCCCTTTCTTGCTAAAATCAATAAAAACATACTTAAAAAAAGTATTATACTTACCTGGCAGGGGAGATAGCATGATCATGAAAATGGTTTTCTCAGGGCGAGGCTTATCCATTGCACTCCGATGTGCTAACCCCTGCAATTTCCCCAAATGTGGAAAACTCGACTGCATAATTTGTAGTAGTGGAGGACTGCGTTCACACTCTCCCCTGAAAAAAAAAAAATGTTCTCTCATACAGTGGGCTTTCTTGTTATTTTGATGATGGTTTCTTTTGCTGTGCAAAAACTTTTTATTTTGATATAGTCCCATTTGTTTATTTTCCCTTTAGCTTCCATTGCCCTTGGAGCAATATCAGTGAAGAAGTTCCTTCGGCATATGTCTGAGATTATGCTGCCTGTGGATTCCTCTAGTATTTTTATAGTTTCCCTTCTTATGTTTAAGTCCTGTGTTTATTTTGAATTTATTTTTGTGTATGGTGTAAGTTGGTGGTCTAGTGTCATTTTTTTGCATATATTTGTCCAATTTTCCCAACATCATTTATTGAAGAGATTGTCTTGACTCCATTGTATGTTCATGCCTCCTTTGTCAAATATTGAGCATAGTGGTTTGGATCATTATCTGGGGTATCTATTCTATTCCATTGGTCTATATGTCTGTTTTTGTGCCAATACCAGGATATTTTGAGAAACTTAGTGGCTTTGTAATACTGTTTGAAATCTGGTATGGAGATCCCACCTATTTTGTTCTTCATTCTCAGGATTGCTATGGCTATTCAGAGTATTTTTTATTCCAGATGAATCTTTGGAGACTTCTTTCTAAGTCTGTGAAATATGCCATTGGTATTTTACTGGGGATTGCATTGAATCTACACATTGCTTTGAGTAGTATAGACATTTTAATGATGTTGATTCTACCAATCCATGAAAATGGTATGTTCTTCCATCTGCTTATGTCTTCCTCTATCTTTTTTTTTTTCAGTGTCCTGTAGTTTTCCACACATAGGTCCTTTACCTCCTTAGTTAAGTTTATTCCCAGGTATCTTAATACTTTTGGTGTGATGGTAAATGGAAATGCTTTTTAGTCTCTCTTTCTGTAAGTTCACTATTGGTGTATAGAAATGTCATAGATTTCCTATCATTTATTTTGTATCCTGCTACATTGCCAAATTCATTTATTAAGTCTAATAGTTTTTTTGATAGAGTCTTTCGGTTTTTTCATGTACTATATCATGTCATCTTTTCCAATTTGGATGCCTTTCATTTCTTCTCCTTGTCTAATTGCAATGGCTAGTACTTCCAGTACTATGTCAAACAGGAGTGGTGAGAGTGAGCATACCTGTATTATTCTTTTTCTTAGGGAAAATAGTTTTAGTTTTTGTCCATTGAGTATGATGTTGGCTGTAGGTTTGTCATATATGGCTTTTATTATGTTGAGGTATGATCCTTCTGTTCCCACCTTGTTGAGAGTTTTTATCAAAAATGGGTGTTGGATTTTGTCAAATGCTTTTTCTGCATCAATTGATATGACTATGTGATTTTTATCTCTCAATTTGTTTATGTGATATATCATCTTTATTGACTTGAGGATATTGTACCATCTTTACATCCCCAGGATAAATCCTACTTGGTCATGGTGTATGACCTATCTGATGTACTACTGGATTCAATTTTCTAGAATTTTGTTGAGGATTTTGGCATCTATGTTCATGAGGAATATTGGCCTTTAATTCTCTTTCTTCATATTGTCTTTAACTGGTTTTGGTATTAAAGTGGTGCTGGCTTCATAGAATGAGCTTGGAAGTGTACCTTCCTCTTCAATTTTTTGGAGTAGTCTGAGGAGGATAGGTTTAAGTTCTTCCTTAAATGTTTGGTAAAACTCCCCTGTGAAACCATCTGGCACGAGATTTTTGTTTGCTGGAAGCTTTTTCATGACTGCTTCAATTTCTCCCATACTTATTGGCCTATTGAGATGTTTGGGTCATGTTTTCTTATCCAGTCCATTACTCTATGTCTTTTGATTGGGGCATTTAATCCATTTACATTTAAAGTTTTATTGATAGGTACTTGTTTGTTGCCATTTTTTTCTTTACCCCTGTGTTCCTTCTTCACTTCTAATTTTCTTTTTTTTTTTTAACTGATTGAGTTTTGGAAGGTTGTATTTTTCTAAGAATATCTCCATTTCCTCCAGGTTGTCCAGTTTGTTGGAAAAGAGTGGTTCATAGTATTTTTTAACAATCCTTTGTATTTTTGTGAGGTCTGTTGTTATTTCTCCTCTTTCATTTCTGATTTTGTTTATTTGGGTCCTCTCTCTTTGCTTCTCAGTGAGTCTGGCTAGAGGTTCATCAATCTTGTTTATCCTTTCAAAGAAACAGCTCTTTGTTCTGTTGATTTTTTGTATTGTTTTTTTGGTCTCTATTTTGTTTATCTCTGCTCTGATCTTTATTATTTTCTTCCTCTGCTTACACTGGGTTTCTCTTATTGCTCTCTTTCTAACGCTTTGAGTTGTAGGATTAGGTAATTTATTACTATTTTCTATTGTTGTTGTTTGTTGTTTTTTTTTTTTTTTGCAGTAGGCTTGCTTGTAGAACTATGAACTCCCCCTCAAGACTTTTTGCTGTATCCCATAGATTTTGTATTGTTGTGTTTTCATTGTCATTTACTGCCATTATGGTTTTTTTTTTAATTTCTTCTTTGATCTCTGGTAACCCAGTGGTTGTTTAATAGCATGTTGTTTAGTCTCTATGTGTTTGATTTCTTTCTATTGTTTTTATTATCGTTGATTTTCATTTTTATGCCACTGTGGTCTGAGAAGATGCTTGATATGATTTCTATCTTCTTGAATTTGAAGAGACTTTTCTTATGACCCATCATATGATCTATCTTTGAAAATGACCCATGTGCACTTGAGAAGACTGTATATTCTGTATCTTTGGGATGAAATGTTCTGAAGATGTCAGTTAATTCTGTCTGGTCTAGTGATTCATTTAGGATTGATGTTTCTTTGCTGATTTTTTGTTTAGAGGATTTCTCCAAAAGTGATAGTGGAATATTAAAGTCCCCTGCTATGATAGTATTGCTGTCAATCTCTCCCTTGATATCCTCCCGGAGTTTATTATGTATTTGGGTGCTCCTGAATTGGGTGCATATATGTTTACCAGAGTTATTTCTTCTTGTTGGATTGCACTCTTTAGTATTAGGAAATGGCCTTCCTTATCTCTTTTTATGTTCTATACTTTAGATCTAATTTGTCAGATATAAGTATTGCTACCCCAGCTTTTTTTTTTTCATTTCCATTCACCTGAAAACCCTTTTTCCATAACTTCACCCTCAGCCTGAGTGTGTGTGTGTGTGTTTTTTTCTAAGGTGGGTTTCTTGTAGACAGTAGACATATTGGTCATGTTTTCTTATCTAATCCATTACCCTATGTCTTTTGATTGGGGCATTTAATCCATTTACATTTAAAGTTATTATTGATAGGTACTTGTTTGTTGCCATTTTTATTCTTTACCCCTGTGTTCCTTCTTCACTTCCAATTTTCTTTCTTTTTTTATTTTTTACAGCAGATCCTTTAGCATTTCTGGCATTGCTGTTTTGGTGATAATAAGCTCCCTTATCCTTTTTGTCTGTGAAGCTCCTGATTCCACCTTCAATTTTAAATGATAGCATTGCTAGGTATAGTATTCTTAGATTCAGAGCCTTGCTTTGCATCACTTTGTATATTTCATTCCATTCTCTTCTGGCCTGGTGTGTTTCTGTTGAGAAATCAGTTAATATTCTAATAGGAGATTTCTTGTAGATAACTTTCTGTCTCTCTCTCTCTGGCAGCCTTTAAGATTCTTTGTTGTTAGTGTTTGCCAATTTAATTATGTGTCTTAGTGTTGGTCTTTTAACATTCAACTTGTTTGGGATTCTGTGTACTTTTTGGACTTGCATAATTTTTTTTCTTGCCAATATCAGGGAAGTTTTCTGTTATTATTTCTTCAAACAGGTTTTCTATTCCTTGCTTCTATTCCTCTCCTTTTGATATCCCTATTATGCAAATGTTGTTTCGTTTTGTGTGTATCAAAGCTCCCTTAGACTCTCATCTTGTTTTTTAAGTCTTCTTTTCAATTGCTGCTGTGTTTGTGTGTTTTTTCCTACTTTGTCTTCTAATTCGCTGATGTGGTCCTCAGCCTCTTCTAGTCTACTGTTTAAGCCTTCCATTATATTCTTTATTGCAGATGTGTCATTCTTCATCTCCTCATGGTTCTATTTCATGTTGGTGGCATTCTCATTCAGCTCCTTATAGTTCTCATATAAGTTGTGTGTATTTGTCACCCAGCCGTTTAAACATCCTTATAACCATTACTCTGAATTCTTTGATGAGTTGCTGGCTTCAGTTTCATTTAATTACCTTTCTGGTGACTCCTCTTTTTCTTTCCTTTGGGTATTGCTTTTTTGTCTTCCCATATTTTGCTATAATGTTTTAATTGTAAGTCCAATTGGTTTGATACTCAGGTTCTTTTTGGGGATGGTGCTACTGGTGTGATCTCTCAGGTCTTCTGGGCTTGGTAATCTAGTGTAGCTCCCTACATGAGCTATTCTGGTTCTCTTGATATAGCCCAGTGAGCTGGAAAAGTACAAATGCTGTGTCTAGAAGTCAGCTGCCGTGGAGGGGGGTGTTCTAATTGTTGCTGTCTTGCACCCTTGATTGAAATCACACGTGTCCAGTGGGGACTTACAGTGGCACCCAGGAACCATGTATTGGGGTCATGGTTCTCAGGAGGCCTGCATTCTGGAAAGGCATGACTGTGGTGTCCAGAGTTCTATAGCTGTGGGTGGGTAGCTTTTGCTGCTGTACCTGGATATGTGCACACTCCCAGTGGAGGCTCACAGGGACCATCATGGTGTATTTGCCAGCGACAGGCACTGAAGTACTTTGAAAGGCTCTGGCACTGATGCAGTGAAATTGAGGTGTCTGTGCACAGGTATAAAGGATGAATAAATTCAGAATTTCTACTGCCAGGGGGAGTGTGTCCCTATTTTTCCAAGATCACACCCAGAAATATGTCACAGGAGCTTCCACAAGTGCCCTATGGATAGATGGGCTCAGGGTGCCTGCCAGATGAAAATGCACATGCAACTGGCGGTGCGTTTGTTGCAGAGCTCTGATGCACTTTGAGGGGCCCTAGTGCTGAAGTTAAGCAGCTGAGGTGTGTGTGGGCAGTTATTCAGGCAGAGGAAATTCAGAATATCTATTGCAGGGCACTGCGCCCCTGTCTATACAGAATCACACCCAGCAGGGGCTCCCTTTGGCTCCCAGGTGCTGCCAATGAAGTGGTGTGCACTGGATGCCTGTGCTTGGATAGAAACATATGAAAGTGGTGTCTGGAGTTTTGCTGCTGGGGAGAAGGAAGTTGCACTTACTGCTGCTGGAGCAAGCAGTGCACTTTTGGAGATGGAAGTCCCAGGGTCTGCAGCTCTGCAGCTGGGGTAGCAGGATTTTAGCTGGAGTGGCTGCTGGGTTGCGGGCAGTGTCAAAGTCCTGTCTGGGTGATGGTGCTGATAAGTTTCTAGAAAAAGCCACTGTCTGCTTCAAGATGGCATGGGCTCTGTGCATGAATCCTGCAGTCCAGGGAGTGCCCACAATGGTAGTAGTCTCTCCTTTTCCAAGAGAGCCTGGTCTGCCAGATTTAACTGTCCCTTACTCACTCATACACACACCACACACATCCACACACTCTCCTTTTATACCCTCACTCACTTCCTCTCCCTCACCTCTGTCCTGCCAGTTGCTATGTTTCTTAATTTCAGGAATTGATTTCTATACCTCTATCATGCATGCCCGAATTGAAGAATTTAATGCTGACTTTTCCATGGCAACCTGGACCCTGTAGAAGATGCCAAAGCTTGACAATTATACCATGATATTGTCCTGGTAAGTGGCTCTACCCACATCCCCAAGATTCAGAAACTCCTACAGCACTTCTTCAGTGGAAAAGAGTTGAACAAGAGCATCAACACTGATGGTGCTGTCACTTATGGTGCAGCAGCCATTCTCTCTGCAGACAAATGTGAAAATGTCCAAGATCTTCTGCTGCTGAATGTTATGCCTCTTTCCCTTGAGATGTTTGGAAGCGTCATGATGGTGCTCATCAAGCACAACACCACCATCCCCACCAAGCAGATGCAGACCTTTATCACCAACTCCTACAACCATGTTTATAAAAGTGAGTGTGCTATAACCAAGAATAACAACCTGCTTGCCAAGTTTGAACTCACAGGCATACTTCCTGCACCTTGTGGTGTCCCTCAGATTGAAGTCACTTGATGTTGATGTCAATGGCATCCTCAATGTCTTTGCTGTGGATAAGAGTACAGGAAAAGAGAACAAGATTACCATCATTAACAACAAGGGTCATCTGAGCAAGGAAGACATTGAGCACATGGTCCAAGAAGCTGAGAAGTACAAAGCAAAAGATGAGAAGCACTAGGACAAGATATCTTCCAAGAATTCACTTGAAGTCTATGTATTCAACATGAAAGCAACTGTTGAAGATGAAAAACTTCAAGGCAAGATCAATGATGAGGACAAACAGAAGATTCTTGACATGTACAATGAAATCATCAACTGACTTGATAAGAACCAGACTGCAGAAAGGAAGAATTTGAACATCAGCAGAAAGAGTTGGAGAAGGTCTGCAATCCCATCATTACCAAGCTGTACCAGAGTGCAGGAGGCATGCCAGGAGGAATGCCTGGGGCTTCCCTGGTGGCAAAGCTCCTCCATCTGGTGGTGCCTCCTCTGGGCCCACCATTGAAGAGGTTGAGTAAGCCAGCTTTAAGCATAGATTTAGCATTATTCCACACAGAATACTGAAGGACTCAAATTTTTAGCAAATTCCATGGCAGTTTTAAAAGTTAAGCTGCTGTATAGAAAATAAGTGGGCATTCTTGATACTTGAATATGGACTGTGCACAGGGAAAAGAAATAATACACTTTGTAACTGTATTAGAGGCCTGATGCATGAATTGTTGCATGGGTGGGGTCCAACCAGGGCCAGGACTATTGGGGGTGTGGCCGCAGGTGGTTGGTCAGCCAGCCCTTCCTCCTGATCAAATTCCCAATTGAACTTCCAGTCAAACTCCCACGGAGGGGACAATTTGCATATTAGCCTTTTATTATATAAGATTGTAAAGTGGAAAATGCAATATCTTAAATAAAACTATTTAAAATTGGCACCATAAAAAGAAAAAAATAATAATGTGTTTGCTGTTTGGGTATAATATAGTGGGTTCCTGACTCATTCTGTCACAGTCTAAAAAACTCATAGGCCTGGTCTGTTTTTCAAACACCTCCAACTGCCTTCACAAATAGAAGACTTTCAGAAAACACTTTCAGTTCCCTCCCTAAAAATGTCCAGGTGCGTCAGTGGGTCTCCAGAAGATGAAAGAAGGTGAGAACTCACAGCTAAGATAATAGCTGTATTCATTTTCTAGGGCTGCCATTACAAAGTACAACAAACTGGGTGCTTACACACAGAAATATATTTCATCACAATCTGGATCTAGATATTCCAGATCAAGGGGTCAGCAGACATACTCAGGCTTAGGATCAACCTACAGAAGAAGAGGCATGCATTCTTTAAAACTCGGGAATTTGAGAATGAGAGAGTGCAAGATTGAAAGTGTTCCAGATTGAAAGAGACATGACCACTCAATGCAAGGCAAGTTCCTCGACAGGGTATTAGACTGAAAAGGAAAAGAGACATTGTTAGAACCATTGGATAATGGGAATAAACTCTTTGAATTTGGCAGTAGTGTTCTATCAATGCTGATACTTTTTGATGGCTACATTTTTTGTTGTTACAGTAGCAGACATTCCAGCTTGGGGTGGAAGGCAGTAGATTTTAGGGGTGATGGGGCATCATGTCAGGGCAGTAGAAAGATATGAGACAGAGAAGAAATGAAATAAAATGTTAACTGATCACACACCCCACCCCGCTAACCCCAGATGCTGGGAATAAAGTTGCTGTCTCTTCTGACAACATTTATGTAAGTTTGAAACTGGTTCAAAAAAATGTTTAAATGTAAAAAGCAATGTCATAATTATTGAAAGAAAGAAATAAAACATAGTTGGATGAAAATAAGATATAACTATAGTAGAATTGCTTAGGCTAATCAAAACATCAAATTGCTTTACTCTTGGTTGGAATTTTTTTTTCAACCCCTGTGGTTATGTTTATATCAACAATAATGATAATCCAGAAATTATTTTAAAATTGCAGTTTATTTGGTAGAAATCTGTTAAAACATGAACTTCATTAAGAGGAAAGAATCATTTTAAGAGGACCTTGTGATGAGAAAACTAGAATCATTTCTGGCTTAGGGCATGTGCCTAATTACTTAATATTTCTGTCACTAACTATGGTCAATTCTACAAATTTGAGGTCATAATTTGTGCCAAGCTCTGTGGTTACAAAGATAATGGTATGATCTAGACCTTGCTCTTCAGCATTTCAAAGTTGTGAAGCAAAGATATAAGCAAATTGCAAAACAGCATGATAAGCACTTTCATAACCACCCAGAATGTTCAAAGTTCCAGGGAAAGAGGATAGTATCTCATTCTACCTAATGGATTTGTTCCAAAGGTCCTGTCACTGATATGACCAACAACATTCTTTTGGTTCACACCCATAATTGTAATGCTCTTTTTTTTTAACTGGTCTTTGAGGCACAGAGAAGAGTGCTGCATTGCACATAAAGTGCTGTTGTCTGAAGTAGAGCTTAAACAATTGTCCCTTCAGCTTCATGTTATCTATAATGATAAAAGCATAATATGATAATTAGACCAGATGGCCAAACAGCGGAATGATTGTTCCAACGACCTCCCAGACAACCTTCTGGATGAAGCCGGGGCTATGAGGGCTGAGCCCCTTGCAAGAGTTTTGTGCATCAGGCCTCTAGTAGATAAGCAAGTAGGTGAACTCTCAGATTTTGTGTAAGCAAAGTGAATACTTTTCATATAAGTTTATTTGCCTTCATAAAGAACTATAGAACCAAAGAAACAGTTAAGCCTGAGTGTTTTTATGCTCAGTTTGATGAACAAGGAAAAATATAATAAGGTAGTAAACTGAGGCAAACTTAATAAGGCCTGTGTTCAAATTCTTGGCAGTGTCCCTCTTGAAGATCAAGATAGTCCTTTCATACATGTATGGAAAGAGCATCTCTTGCTCTCACTTATTTGGCTCAGTGGATAGAGTGTTGGCCTGCAGACGGAAGGATCTCAGGTTCGATTCCAGTCAAGGGCACATGCCCAGGTTGCAGGTTTGATACCCAGTAGGAATCATGCAGGAGGCAGGCAATCAATGATTCTCATCATTGATGTTTCTATCTCTCTCTTTCCCTTCCTCTCTCTGAAATCAATAAAAATATTTTTTAAAAAAGAAAGAGCATTTTTCACATGAGGGTCTTATGACCAAGTTCAGGGGAAAAGGGTGTTAAGAAGTCAGAGTAACCTTTTCACTTCTGCCATTTTCTCACTTTTTCAGCTGAAAATATTTAATATGCCAATGTGCTATATTTTGAGATAGCCTATCCTGAATGTCACCAATGCTAATGACTCATTTCTTGAACCCTCTCTTCTCTTGATATATGAGATTGTCTTTTCTTGCTACCCCATACCTGTACATGTTCCCTAAGGTTTCATCATCCAACCTTCTCTAACGTCAGTTAGGCACTTTCCTCCTATAACCTCAATTCACATGGCTTCAGATATCAATGTGTGAATGACACCCAAATATCTATTTCCAGAGCAAATAATCCCTTTTGTGCTCCAATTCAAATTCTGTTTTAGGATATCTCACAGGCAAATAACATTCAACTTGTCCAAAATTAAATTCTCTATGTTCTCCCCCACAACTCACCCATCGTCACTCCCCCAAATAATTCCAAGTCCTGTCTAATCAGACTACTGACTCTCTTTCATACATTCACATCTCTCCTTCCCCACTCTCACAGACTTAATTCAGCCACCACCTTCTCACCTGAATTATTCAGCAGCCTTGAGCTTCTCCCAGGCCTAGCCTTGAGCCTTCCTATTCATCCCATAGACTGCAGCCATGGATTAGATGACCCTTCTTTCTTTCAGACTAACACATACTCATCTGCATTGCAGTATCAATGATACTGACCACACCCTCCAGAGGAGGGGGGGAAGGAAACACACACACGCACACACACTCAAACTCACGTTTTATAAATTTCACAAAGAAAAAGATATTTTGTTTTTCCAATTTATTTTTGTATCCCTACTGCCCAACTAACTGCTTAATTAAAACACTGTAGTTCCATTAATATTTAAATGGGTGAATTTGAGTGGATTTAATTTATGAAACTTATAGATTATCCCTACTATCCTTAGCTTCAATTCTTAAGGAGAAACAGTATAGAATATTCAAGTATTTATTGAGAGATAATTTAAAAACACATAATACATTGGGAACTTATAAAACCAAATTAGCTTAACTAAACATCACCTGAGATAACAGTTTTTAATTTAGTTTTGCGGTGCTGCAGAGGTTGTTATTAGTCCAAGCTGACAATCAGGCTCATGACTCACAAATATGCTTTAATCCGACACTGTGTTTGCTCAGCTTTATGGAGGGAAACAGTAAGTACAGTCTCCACCTCTCATTGGGAGATGGAGCCAATCTCACCCACAGCTCATATGGCTGCCACAGAACAGGATGTGTGTCTGGTCATAGGCCACAGTGAA
Source organism: Lasiurus borealis (assembly GCA_004026805.1). Taxonomy (NCBI): domain Eukaryota; kingdom Metazoa; phylum Chordata; class Mammalia; order Chiroptera; family Vespertilionidae; genus Lasiurus; species Lasiurus borealis. The sequence continues at coordinate 2,340 of PVJN01037464.1, read as the reverse complement.
GCCATCCTTGATTTTCCACCTGTCTTCTAAACAGCTCATCATGTCAGCCTAAAGCCTGCCTACCAACTAAGATCTACAGCCCAGGAGAAGAGAAGAGTAATGCACCAAGAAGCTTGAATCAGAAGACACCAAATGTCTCAACACCAAAAGTGGTATCTAAAACATAATAGAATAATCCTTTCCATCTTAAGAATACAGTACTTCAAATATAGAGTTCTGTAGTTAATCTAACTATAAAATAAGTGTATTGACATTTTCATTTGAAGATATGCAAACATCCCAAAGTTAACCTCTCCTGGAATCTAACAGGAACCTATTAACTAGAGGACAGGCTTCCCTTGAATGAGAGAGTAAACCACGGAGGAAGGAGTCTAGGGGTCCAGGAAAGAGGGATCCAGGGTAGGAAGGTGAAGGAAATTTCCAGGATGATGTGATGGGAAATCCCAGGAAGGCAGCTGAGGAGAAATGGAGAGGATAAATATTCAAGATTGGAGCAACAGGGTAGAAGATATGTCTTCAAGAATCTGGAGAAACGGTGAGGTTACCCAAAGTATTAGAATATGTTAAAGAAAGTCAATACTTTAAGAAACAAAACAGGATGAATTGGACATGGCACATAGAAAACTAAGCAAATATAAAAATGAAATTATAGCTCTCTAGAAAACAAGAAAGTAACTAAAATTATATTGGTGAGGTTCAGCACAGGGTGCACCAAAATATGGCACTTTGGTATATTGAGTATCATAAGCTGAAAGAGTTTGAAAAAACAGTAGAAGCAGGAAGGTCTCTCTGACATTCTCCCATTTCTCTCCTCTGAAACAGGTTGTAAGACCTTCAGGAAAGGACCATTCTTATCTTCAAGACCCAGAATCTGAATGAACAGGCTTATATTCTCTGTCCTACCATTTTCAACTGTCCACTCTTCATCCAACTTAGCATAAAAACAATCAGGTTGAATCATTCCTTCAGGTCATTTCCTTATGAGGACTCTTGTGTCACTAAAACTTGTATTAAATAATTTGTATGCTTTTCTCTTGTTACTCAATCTTTATCAAGGACACTGAGAGGACCAACGAGAACATTGCCCTCCCCTGCAATGTAAACTATGGACAATATTTAAATAATCATAATAATAAAACTGAATATTGATTTATCAAAAAATGAAGCCGAGGCCATCCTAGAAGAGGAGAGTCAGTTCGGGTCATTTGAGGAGCAAGAGGCCAGAGTTTAAAAATAGGGAATTGCCCACTAGTATATAAATTGAACAAAAGTGCATTAAGTCTATGTTATTTCCAAATATGGCAGGCAATGCAAGAAAAGAAGCTGAATGTGTTTTGCTTTTGTGTTTTTTTGTGTGTGTGTTTTTTTTTGAAGAGTAATAATCAGGGGAAGGAAGCGGAAGAAGGTTATTCTTTCTAAATTATAATCTTTGTGAAATACATGGCTTTTTAAACCATATAGCTGCATAGTTTTGAAATAAAAATTTGGTTTAAAAAGTAGAAGTAATATGATTGCTTTATCTTCCGAAATTCAAATTTAATTTATGGATAATAACAAATCAATATGTCTTGGATGGTTGACCTAAGAAAGTAAGTATAAAACGGGTTTAAATTTCCTGCTGGCACATATAGAGGTGGGGAAGAAGTAGGTTTGCAGTTGTTCATAAAAGAAATAGTACACTAGTTAATAAATAATGCAAGAATAAACTGTTTCATGGTCTCACAACTGTAGACCTACTTTTGCCTTAGCCGGGACTAAAGGCATAATTCTTTATAGTGAGCAATACTATTAGAATGCATTGTGAGATGTGACATTCCCACCTTTTTTTGTTTCTAATACATTTTTATTGATTTCAGAGAGGAAGGGAGAGAGAGAGAGAGAGAGAAAGAGAGAGAGAGAGAGAGAGAGAGAGAGAGAGAGAGAGAGAGAGAGAGAAACATCCATAATGGGAGAGAAGAACCATTGATCAGCTGCCTCCCACACGTTCCACCCTGGGGATCGAGCCTACAACCCGGGCATGTGCCATGACTGGGAATCAAACCACAACCTCCTGGTTCATAGGTTGTTGCTCAATGTATGAGCAACACCGAATATCATCTTGAATACCATCACAGTATAACTGTTCTGCCAAAATAAAATGTTTCAGCTAGCTTCAGACTCCTGCTTGCCCCCAGCAGTCCTCCTCCTGGTCTACCACATGCACCAATTTTGGTGTGAGCAGAAAATGAAAATTTTCATCATTCATTGTCATCATGGTGTGTTTGTCACAATTGTTCCAATTTAATCTCACAGATATAGCATTGAGAACTAGCAGGGTACTGGCATTTAGTTAACTCTGCT
>PVJN01037463.1:0-20899 GCA_004026805.1 Lasiurus borealis | reverse complement strand
GGGGGAGGCGGCCCGCGCGCCCTCTGGAGGGGCGGGACTGGCGGCCGAGGGGGGCGGGGCGGGGCGGGGCGAGGCGGACGCGCCCGCGGGTTTGGTTGCGCCAACGTGGGAAGGGGGACGCTCAGCCGGGAGCCAGGCGGGGCCGCCCGGGATTGTGGGAATGTGGCGGACTCGGCCGGCGCGCTCGGTGGCGCTCGGCTCAGCTCGGCTCGGCCGGGTCGGCCCCGCTCCGCTCCGCTGGAGACCAGGAGGCACGGACCCCGCCGCCGATGCGGTCTCGGCGCTGGGGACCCCCAATCCTACAGGAAACATTGGGGTCCCAACCTTAACGGTCTCCCCGGAAGAGTCCTGGCATTGCCTAATACAAAAAGAACCTTCCACCCATCCATTCTTGGAAACTAACGTTAATGAAACGCCTCCTGTACACTGGGCCTGGGCATGTAACAGTCCCTGCTCTATATGCCACGTATGCAGCAAGCTTTAATGGGATGCCTACTGTATAGCAGGCATAGGCCAAGCCTTAATGCAGTACCTGCTATGTACCAGGCACACCGCAGGCATTAATGTAGCATCTGCCATCAACCAGGTATGGGCTAGACATGAGTGCAGCAGCACCTGCTATCTAGGCATGAAGCAAGCACTAATGTAATGCCTGCTATATACCAGAGGGCAAAAACATTATGGCGTGCCTACTGTAAACCAGGCATTAGTGAAGTGCTGGATATATTCCAGGCAGCAAACAAGCATTAATGAAGTACCTACTGTATACCGAGCACTGCGCTAAGCCCCTTAAACCAAACCCTAATACTCTGTTGATATTCTTGGGATGCAACCAGACCCTTTGATTTACATAGAGAGCTTTGGGCTGCTTTCACCTGGCACCAGCAGACTTGAGTAGTTGCAACAGTTACTAAAATATTTACTATCTGGCCTCTTACAGAAAGAGACCTAGAATGAGGCCCAAACACACTGTCGTTCCTCAATCAATAACTTCTGAATAATGGCAAAAGGAAACTGTGCAAGATGATGAATGTTTACTGTTTTGAGGCACCATGTGTAGGCGTGATTTGTTCCACGGAAATCAATAACTAATACGTGCACCCAAGAGAAAGAAAAGCACATAGCCACACAGACCTGTACATGTTCATAGCAGCTTTATGGATAACATCCTCAAACTGGGAATATTAAGTGTTCCTGGTACTGGAGACCCACTTCGCAGACAAGAAAACTGAGGTGCCATTAACCATGGTTCCCTGACAATGGCACCTCTCCTAGCCCTGACCTGGCTGGAGCCCCCATCACCACTCCCCTCTTGGCCTTACCCTGATCCCATCACACACCTCCCCAGCTGCACCTTGACACAACTGTACTCTCCTGCCTTGAGATAAGGGGTAAGAGGAGGGTCAAAGTCTCCCTTTATTATTTTGATTGGGAGGGTGGAAAGATAAGCTCCTTGAGACTCTCCTCAGGGGGCTTCGCACCTCGGTCAGGTTCCTCCCACAATCAGACAAAAGCTCCACTTGAACAAAGAACCTACCACCAGAGAAACAAGAAAAATGTTGTCTGGAGGAGATGAGACATGTCTTCCTAACACCACCCCCACCCCACTTACCACCCTGTTGGATTCCCACCTCGGTCGGCTCTTTCACAAGCCAAAATAACCCTTTTTCTTTATCTCTTTACTCGTGTATCCCACCCTCTATAATATAGCGGATCTGTGTTTGTCTTGATTACTGCTATATCTAGAATCCAGCCAGGTACACAATAAATATTAAAGGAAAGAATGGGTGAGCTGTTCATTGTTTGCAAACATGGTTTGCTATCCATATTTACCACCAGACTGTGCCCTCCAGTTGGGCAGTGATCATGTGTGCCTTGGTTACCACAGGGCCCCCTCCTGTCCAGCACAAAGCCTTGGGCCTCTCCTCTCCTCCAGCAAACTGTGTGCCAGGTGCTAGACTGAATGAATAGTGACAAGTGGAATCGGTCACCCATGAGTGTGAGTTCCATGTGTCTAGGGAACTTTGTCCATCTTGTTCTCTGTGGCTCCCCAGGGCCTGAAATACCACCTGGTAGTCAGTAGGTGCTCTATAAAAGTTTGTGAAATCAATGAAGGAAAACAGCTCTCCTGGGTGCTTCTTCTTTTCCTCGGAATCCTATCTAATAAAGAGGGAATATGCTAATTGACTGCCCCGCCCCCAAAGATGGTGGCACCAACAGCCACAAGATGGTAGCGCCCAGTACCCTCAGTCACACTGGGGCAGCAGGCATGCACTAAGGCCAGGCCCACCCCCAGGCAGGCCTGGCCACTCCATGCACCTGCCTCCAGAGTTCCCCAGTTCCCTCAGCTCCCCAACCCCCCAAGGCCAGCCTGAGGCACAGGCAAACCTTGGATGGTGGCTGCCCAGCCATCCAGGGCCGCCCGAGGCTCATTTAACCAGGGCCAAGGCTTGCGCTGCTGGCAGTGGCAGCAGCAGAGGTGTGAAGGTGTCACCTTCCCCTGATTGCTGGGTCGCCTCCTACCACTGAGGGCTCCCAGATTGTGAGAGGGGGCAGGCCCGACTAAGGGACCACCCACTCCAGTGCATGAATTTTCATGCACTAGGCCTCTAGTAAAAAATAATAAATGCACTTTCTCCCCTTCTTCCCTTATTTGCTCCTGCTCTTTGCTGTATTAGCCTCTGCCTCATACAGGACTTAAAGCTCAGAATTGAATCTTGTTTTTGCTGCCAACTTTGGTGTGGACAGTAGGCAGTGACTTAAACTTCCCTGGGCCTGTTTCCCCATCTGCAAAGTAGGCATAATATTAGTTAAAAAAATATGCATATGCATATTATATATATATATATGTATATGAATATGTATTATTGTTGACAGTATTACAGATGTCCCCCATTTTCCCTCTCCACCCAGCCCCTGCCTCACTCCAAACCTTCACCCACTATTGTCTGTGTCCATGGGCTATGCATATCCTATATAATAAAAGGCTAATATGCAAATTGACTGAACAGTGGAACGACAGGTCGCTATGACGCTCACTGATCACCAGGGGCAGACACTCAATACAGGAGCTGCCCCTGGTGGTCAGTGCGCTCCCCCGGGGGAAGTGCCGCTCAGCCAGAAGCCCTGAGCCTCCATGGCAGCTGCAGCGCTAAGGATGTCTGACTGATGGCTTAGGCCCGAGGGCTCTCGGACTGGAAGAAAGTGCAGGCTGGGCTGAGGGACCCACCCAAGTGCACAAATTTTGTGCATCGGGCCTCTAGTATGTATATAAATTCTTTAGTTAATCTCTTTCTGTCCCCCCACTCCCCTCCCCTCTGAGATGTCAGTCTGATTCATGTATCCATGCCTCTGGACCTATTTTGTCCAACAGTTTGTTTTGTTCATTAGATTCCACATATAAGTGAGCTCATGTGATCATAATATTAGTTTTTGTTTTTGTTTTTGTTTGTAGAGAGCTATTCTAAGTAGCCAAGGAGACAGTTCTTGAGAAGCACACAAAGGAAGCTTAATGTTTGCTTAAATACATATTTAAAAACTAGGGGACAGTGGTAGATAACCTCTAGGATGGCCCCCAATGAGCCCAGTGCCTGACATTCATGTAACTGGCCTCCTGTCTAGGACATAGTTTGAATTTAGTGTTACACTTTTCCTCCCCCCCTCCTCCGCTGGGGAGTGGGTCTTCCATACACCACATTTTAAAAATATATATATTTTATTGATTTCAGAGGGGAAGGGAGAGGAAGAGAGAGATAGAAACATCAACAATGAGAGAGAATCATTGATTAGCTGCCTCCTGCATGTCCCCTACTGGGGATGGAGCCCACAACCCAGGCATGTGCCCTTGGCCGGAATTGAATCTGGGACCCTTCAGCCCGCAGTCTGACACTCTGTACATTGCACTAAACCAGCTAGGGCTAGTGTTACATTTTTAACAAACAGAATATGGAAGATGTGACTTCAGAGATTCAGTTATGAAATGTCTTTGGCTTACATCTCGGGCTTCTTCTTGCTTGCTCTTGTAGCATCTTTACAGAAGTCTTCTAGACCAGTGGTCGGCAAACTGAGGCTCAAGAGCCGCCACAGTTTGCCGCTCTTGACTAATGAGTTTGCCAACCACTGTCATATACTACCCTTTACCTCTTTGCACACAATATGCCATAATTGCCTAATCCTCACAGCTTCCAACTACACAGTAACATTTAGACTAATCCAGTTCTCAGCAAACTCATTAGTCCACAGAGCGACAAACTGATGCTCACGAACCGCATGTGGCTCGCGAGCCGCGGTTTGCCGACCACTGTTCTAGACTATCCTCCTGCAGAGCCATATGTAGTAGAACTGAGATCTCCTGCCAATAGCTCCTCCCTCCAGCCCTAAAGGAGCCTTCAGATGAGGCAGCCTCCCGAGAGACCCCAACCCAGAACCATCCAGTTTCTAACTGAATGTTTTAAGGCACCATGTTTAGGCTTGATTTGTTACACAGAAATGGACAACTAACACATGGATCCTAGAGAAATAAAAGCACATGTCCACCTGGGACCCATAAACAAGAGTTCATAATGGCTTTATCGATAACACCCCCAAACTGAGAACAACCAAAGCAAATGCCCACCAGCAGATGAGGGGAGTAAACAAACTGCGTTCCACCAGGACACTGGAATGTGTGATCCTCACCTGAGGACGTGTCCCCTTTGATTTTCAGACAGGGTGCAAGAGGGTGGGGAAGAAAAAGAGAAACGTCAACGTGAGAGAGACCCATCAATTGGTTGCCTCTCGCACATGCCCCCACCAGGCCTATTGGGCAGGGGATCGAATTCACAACTGAGTTATGTGCCCTTGATCGGGGTGGGGGGAGAAGGGGGAGGAGGAAATGAACTCTAAACCCGTCAGTCGACGCTCTAACCACTGAGCAAACTGGCCAGGGACCAAGCAGTGGTACTTTCATTTTATTTTTTTACATGATTCAATTTATTATTATTATTTATTGAAATCATAATGCATTAAATTTACAGTTCCCGAACATACCTGTCCATAACTATAGGGAGGTGGTACGTTTAAAAAGACACTGAAATGGGGGCAGGTAGTGTTAAGGGCAGGAAAACAAATCAGATGGGAGTAGAGTTAGGGGTTCATTTAGTCCTCCAAGGGTTTATTCATTGAATGACATCTGTGCTACCCCTTCCTGACAGCAGCTCTGCCTTGGGCATTGGGGGAGGAAGGAAGGGGAGCAGCTGGGAGCATGCCAACATGAGGTGTCTTGTCATTCTCATCCATTCACTAAGTGCCTAGTATGAGCCAGGAGCTGGGCAGGCACTGGGGAGGCCCCCAGGGAGTAAGACGGAGAAACCGAGGCGCAAGGCAGGTAGTGAACTAGCCCCGGGGCCCAGCCACTTGCTAAATGCTGACTCTGCCTTCCCCACCCACAGGCACAGAGAGACAAAGTCCACCCACAGCCGCCACACCTAGATGTCTGGGAGGCCTGCCCTTCTGGCTCCCCGGGCCTCTTCCCTGCTTCCCCCGGACATTGGCCCCCATGCCTTGAGGAGTTTTATTTTATGAGGGGCTCCAGGAGCCTTGGGATAACACCACTTCCTGCCACAGAGCTGAGAGCAAAGGTAACTAGGACCCAGGGCTGGAGGCAGACAGGACAAGGGGCACCTGGGGCCAAAGTGCCAGCCCTGGAGTCAGGTGGCAGATTCCTCAGCACTCAGGTCCCTACCCTTCTCCATGCCTCCTGGCTGACATGGAGAGCTCACCTCCTTCCCCTGCAAAGAAAATCGGTGAGCCCAGCCCATGTGGCTCAGTGGTTGAGCATTGACCTATGAACCAGGAGGTCACCGTTCAGATTCCCTGTCAGGGCACATGCCTAGGTTGCAGGCTCGATCCCCAGTAGGGGGTGTGCAGGAGGCAGCCAATCAATGATTCTCTCTCATCACTGATGTTTCTATCGCTCTCTCCCTCTCCCTTCCTCTCTGAAATCAATAAAAACATATTAATTAAAAAAAAAGAAAATTGGTAGATGGACATAGTAGTAGAGGAACTGGAGAAGGGGCTCACACCCTGATCCTGCTTTATGCCCCCATCCTGCAATCAGAGAAAATATTCATTTGTTTCCTTTTATTTTTAGTTTCTCTTTTAAAAAAAAAATATTGTATTAATTTTTTTTACAGAGAGGAAGGGAGAAGAGTAGAGAGTTAGAAACATCTATGGGAGAGAAACATGGACCAGCTGCCTCCTGCACACCCCCTACTGGGGATGTGCCCTCAACCAAGGTACATGCCCTTGACTGGAATCGAACCTGGGACCTTTCAGTCCGTAGACCAACGCTCTATCCACTGAGCCAAACTTGTTGGATCTAGCCATTTCATCCCTAGGCCTTTACCCAACAGGAATTAAAATGTACAGCATACAAAGATTGTGCACAGATGAACAGAGAAGTCTCATGTTGAGTAGCTAGTAGACTATCTGGTTCTCATACCTCACACACTTGCCCCTCCAGCCCAGCTGTGTGACGTTCAGAAAGTGGCTATCCCTCTCTGAGCCCCTGTTTCTGCAACTGTTAAAATGGGGTAAATGATAAAGATTTCCAACTATCAATAAACACATGAAAAGGTCCTCTGCACATAGTAGATACCCAGGAAAATGCAAATCAGAACCACAGTGAGACCACATTCAACAGCCACTAGGATGGCTAGAATAAAAAGGATAGAGAGGCAGCCACTAGCCGGACCTGTAACCTCATTGCCCTACCGAGGCACCTCCCTCCACGGCAGTTCCCGAGACCTGACCCAACCATACTATATATATCAACAACTTCATTGAGAACATCAAGAAGGCTGAACTGATCCCTGACTGGCTTGGCCCAGTGGATAGAGAATCGGCCTGTGGACTGAAGGGTCCCAGGTTCGATTCCAGTCAAGGGCATGTACCTGGGTTGCAGGCACATGCCCAGTAAGGGGTGTGCAGAAGGCAGTTAATCTATATTTCTCTCTCATTGATGTTTCTAACTCTCTACCCCTCTCCCTTCCTCTCTGTAAAAATATCAATAAAATATATAGAAGAAGAAGAGGAGGAGGAAGAGGAAGAGGAGGAGGAGGAAGGGGAGAGGGGGAGGAGGAAGAAGAAGAGGAGGAAGGAGAAGGATGAGCGGAAGAAGTCCCTGTATGCTATCTTCTCCCAGTTTGGCCAGACCCTGGATATCCTGGTGTCACGGAGCCTGAAGATGAGGGGCCAATTCGTGGAGCATGACCATAAGCGGGAGAAGAGGAAGCCCAAGAGCCAGGAGACCCCAGCTGCAAAGGGGCCGTGCAGGGCAGGGCAACCACCCCTGCAGTGGACCCCTCCCCCCACAGGGACCTGTCTTGGCTGCCATTGACTTAGGTGCCCCGCATCATGCACCCCATGCCAGGCCAGCCTCCCTACCTGCCGCCCCCTGGCATGACCCTACTTCCAGGCCTCGCACTTGGCCAGGTACCACCGGGGGCCCTGCCCCCACAGCAGCTTATGCCAGGGCAGAGGCCACCTGCTCAGCCTCTTTCAGAAAACCCACCAAATCACATCTTGTTCCTCACCACCTGCCAGAGGAGACCAATGAGCTCCTGCTGTCCCTGCTTTTCAGCCAATTCCCTGGCTTCAAGGAGGTCCGGCTGGTCCCAGGAATTGATCCATGGATTGGCTGCCTCCTGCACGCCCCCTCCTGCAGGACATCTCTTTGTGGAGTTTGACAATGAGGTTCAGGCAGGGGCTGCTCGCAATGCCCTGCAGGGCTTTAAGATCGCCTAGAACAGCACCATGGAGCTCTCCTTTGCCAAGAAGTAGCACCTTTTCCCCATGCTTGTCCCTACTTCCTGTGTGGGGGCCTTCCCTCTTCCCCTTGCCTCGGCCTCCTGAAGGTAAGCCCGCCTCGGCAGCCTTTGTGGAGCCACGTGTGTGAGTGAGTGAGTGGTCACACAGCATTGTACCCACAGTCTGTCCCCAGACATTGTACCTGGTGCTGTTAGCCTGGAATTAACGTGATTTTTATGTTTGATTTGCTATAAAAAAAAAAAAAAGAAAGAAAGAAAAGAAAAAGATACTCCAACCAGTGTGGTTCAGTGTGGTTGAACATCCACCCATGAATTAGGTCATGGTTCTATTCCCAGTCAAGGCCCTTGCCCGGATCGTGGGCTTGAACCCTGGTAGGGGTTGTGCAGGAGGCAGTTGATCAATGATTCACTCTCATATTGATGTTTCTCTCTCTCTCTCTCCTTCTTCCTCTCTCTGAAACCAATAAAATAAATAAATAAAACCATTCTTAAAAAGGCAGACAATAACAAGTGTTGGCAAGGACATGCAGAAAACAGGTGTTCAGCCAAGACTGGTTTGGCTCAATGGATAGAGCATCGGCCTTCAGACTGAAAGGTCCCAGGTTCGATTCCGCTTGTACCTTGGTTGCAGGCACATCCCCAGTGGGGGGTGTGCAAGAGGCAGCTGATTGATGTCTCTCTCTCATTGATGTTTCTAACTCTCTATCCCTCTCCCTTCCTCTCTGTAAAAAATCAATAAAACATATTTAAAAAAGAATAAAACAGGTGTTCAAACAAAAATCATGCACAGGGGGGAGAATCCAAGATGGTGGCATAGGTAAACACCTACACTGCTGCCTCGCACAACAATTTCAAAACTACAACTAAAAGACAACGGACAGCATCCAGAACCACAGCAAAGCTGGCTGAGTGGAAATTCTACAACTACAAGGAAAGAGAGGGGCTCACGGAGACTCAGAGGAGCTGCAAAAAGCTGAGGTACGGAGACGCGCGTGTGGAGAGAGTGGGTGCTGGAGTACCTGGCTGGCTTTCTCTGGCGGGAGGGAAAGGGAAACTCCCAACGGCATTGAACCCCTTATCTTACGACACTAAACCCCAGATCCAGCCGAAACTCATACAGGGGGGAGTTTGGACTGTGAAAAGGGAGAAGTGCACGGAAATTTAGGGGAGTTGCAAAAGATCAGAAGTCTGGTGGCGCACATGGCACTGCTTGCAGAAGACCGACAGCTGATTGTGCCGCTGGCTTTCATGAGTGGGCGGGAGACAGAGCCTCCCAACTGCACCACTTCTGAGTCCACTGGGCCCCTGTTTTGGGCGAAACCCTGGAGACCCAGACTCAGATGGTCCCAGAGTGCAGGGGAGCCGGAAAGGCAGCGGTCTAGAAGCACTGTGAGAGAAAGTGCGCTCTCGAGCACCGGTGCACACACACAGGGACTGCTCCAGCGATTACCCAGTCATGTGAGACTCAGGGGCCGGGGAGGGTGAGGCCTACTGGAAGGCAGGGCGGTCCCTTAAGCCCTGAGACTCCACCCATCCCAAGCTCAACAGAGAGGCTTCTGCAGTTTTGCAAGTCTGGTATCATAAGGCTGAATCCAACACAGAAGTTCTCCAGGCATAGTGAAAATGCCAAGACAAAGGAAGAGATCACAAACAAAAGAAATGGAGGAAAACAAACTACTGGATATAGAGTTCAAAACCATTGTTATAAGGTTTTTTCAAGAATATCCTAGAAAAGATGGATAAATTTAGCAAGACCCAAGAGGTGATGAAAAAGGACCAACTAGAAATTAAACATATACTGGCTGAAATAAAAGATATACAGAAACCTAACAGCAGACTAGAGGAACGCAAGAATCAAGTCAAAAATTTGAAATATAAAGAATCAGAAAACACTCAACTGGAAAAGCAAGAAGAGAGAAGAATCCAAAAATGTGAAGATAATGTAACAGCTTCAAGCGTACCAACATCAGAATTGTGGGGGTGCCGGAAGAAGAGAGAGAGCAAGATACTGAAAACCTATTTAAAGAAATAATGACCGAAAACTTCCCACATCTGGTAAAAGAAATAGACTTACAAGTCCAGGAAGCACACAGAACCCCATATGAAAGGAATCCAAAGAGGACCACACCAAGACACATCATAATTAAAATACCAAGAGCAAAAGACAAAGAGAGAATATTAAAAGCAGCAAGAGAAAAACAGTTCATTACCCACAAGGGAGTACCCATACGACTGTCAGCTGATTTCTCAACAGAAATGATGCAGGCCAGACGGGAGTGGCAAGAAATATTCAAAGTGGTGAATAGCAAGAACTACAACCAAGAATACTCTATCCAGCAAATCTATCATTCAGAATTGAGGGGCAGATAAAGAGCTTCACAGATAAAAAAAAAAAAAAAAAAAGCTAAAGGAGTTCATCAACTCCAAACCAGTATTATATGAAATGTTGAAAGGTACTCTTTTAGAAGAGGAAGAAGAAAAAGGTAAAAGATAAAAATTATGAACAACAAATACATATCTATCAACAAGTGAATCTAAAAATTAAGTGAATTAAAAAATTGATCAACAGAATAAACTGGTGAATATAATAGAATCAGGAGCACAGAAATGGAGTGGACTGATAATTCTCAGGGGGAAAGGGGTGAGGGGTGTACAGGGAGAGACTGGACAAAAATCATACACCTATAGATGAGGTCAACGAGAGGGAGGGAAGGGTAGAGGGAAGGGTAGGAGACGGGTGGAGGGGAGCCATGGAGGGGAAAAAAAGAGAAACAAATGTAATAATTTGAATAGTAAAGATTTAATTAAAAAAAATAAATAAAATAATTTTAAAAATTGTTCACAGGAATGTTCACAGCAATGTCATTCATAACAGCCAAAAGGCGGGAACAACCCAAGCGCCCATTGGTGGATGAATAAACTCATTGTGTCCGTCCACAGAAAACCCAGAGCACACTGGGATATTAGGCAGCTGTGAGAGCTAGGGAAGCATTGGCATACCCTCCAACATGGATGGACTTTGAAAACATGATGCTCAGTGAGAGAAGCCAGATGCAAAAGCCACATAGTGTGTGATTCCATCTACATGAGATGGCCAGAACAGGCACATCCACGGAGACAGGAAGTGGGTTAGTGGTTGCCAGGAGTTTGGGGAGGGGATGGTGAGTGACTGCTAATGGGGACAGGGTCTCTTTTTGGGGTGAGGGAATATGCTGTAATTAGTGGTTCTTGCAATAAAACATCTTAAATATATTAAAAACCACTGAATTGTACACTTTAAAATGAATTTGTAAATTTGTATAAATTTGATATGTGAACTATATCTCAAAAAATAACTAAGTGATAAAAATATTCCCACATAGCTTGGCACACATAAATACTCAATAAATGCTCTGGTTTATCATTATAATGTGCTGAATGGACATAATAGAGCTGGGCTTTTTTGGTGTGTGTTTTTAAATACATTTTTATTGATTTCAGAGAGAGAGAGAAACATCAATGATGAGAGAGAGTCATTGATTAGCTGCCTTCTGCATGTCCCATACTGGGGATCAAGCCCGCAACCCAGGCATATGCTCTTGACCAGAATCAAACCTGGGACCCATCAGTCCACAGGTCAATGCTCTATTCACTGAACCAAACCAGTCAGGGCAAGCTGGTTTTTCAGTCAACAAAAATTTATCAAGCACAGTGTGTCAGGCACGGTTCTAGGCGCTGGGGACACAGCAATGAGAAATCAGACAAAAACTTCTGCCTTCATGGAGCTGGCATTATAAGTGGGGGCGGACAGATAACAAACAAATATAAGTAGTTTAAATATATAGAATATTAGGAACAATGCTAAAGAGAAGGAAATAAAACAAAGTAGGGAGCTTAGGGAGGGGTGAAATTTTAGATACAGGAATTAGAAAGGGGCTCTGAGGAAGTGAGCAAGGCATTGGTATATCTACAAGAAGAGCAATGCAGGCAGAGGACACAGGGCATGCAAATGTCCTGGGGCAGGGCAGAGCCTGGTGTGCTGGAGGAATGTGAATAGTGGAGCAGAGTGAGCATGGGGGAGGAAGGGAGGGAGTGAGGGCGGGGAAGGGAGCAGTGCAGATGGTGCAGGAACTTATGAGGGGAGGGCGGGGAGGGTGAGGAACCGGGAGGGCTGGGGCTTTTTCCCTACTAGGAAAAAAGGGAGAAGAGAGCCATAGAGGGCTCGCAGGCGCCCTCTAATGGCTGTCGCGGAGAGGACTGTGCGGGCCCAGACTGTAGACAATGGGGCTGGACCAGGGTGGAGGCTGCGGGAAAGGTGAGCAGTGGGCTGGTCGGGAATAGCCCAGACTCCGCACCCACAATTTCTGGGTTCAAATCCCAGCTCCATAATGTCGAGCTGTAACTCTTAGGCAGTGATTCAACCTTTCTCCATCTCCTTTTTTGTAAAACAGAGATATTGTGTAACAGAGGGTTTAATTTATGCAAAATGCTTAAAAACAAGACCTTGTAACAGGACACACGTCCAGGAGTGTTGTTTCTTGTTATAATAATAATAACAATGATTACTGTCATTTATTATTCCACTAATCAATGGTGGTTCTCACCTGAGTGTGATTATGCCTTCCAAAAGACAGTAACGTTGGTCACATTTCTGGTTGTCACTTACTGCGGGGGTGCTCCTGGAGTTGGGTGGGTGGAGTTCTGGGATGCTACTCAACACCCCTACAGTGCCCAGCATGTTCCCCCTGCAGAGAGGGACCCGGTCCTGCTGTCCAAGGGAAGGGGGGAACCCTGGTCTAAGATATCTGGGGTCTGTGCGGCGTCCAGCACAGTGACTGACTCTCAGTGGGTGCTTTTCCAGGGACACAAACTGAGGGATGCGGTATCCTTAGCTCTTGCTTGTACCCAAGTCGCTGGATCCTGGGACATACTGCCCCCGTGTGGACAGTCGTGGAACCGCGCCCGTGGGCAGGGGAGGCCTGCACCGCTGACCTAGGGAAGCGCTTTCTAACAAGATGGCACTATTCTAGTTTGGGATTGCCGACAAGCCAGCCCCTGTGGCCACTGAGCCCTTGAGAGGTGTGTGCCAGGGCAACTAAGGAACTCAATATTTTTCATTTGAATTAATTTGCATTTAAATGCAAATAGCCATGTGCGCTCCTCTGGGACCAGGCTGGACAGCCCAGTTTGGAGAGAAAGCAGCCACTCATCCGTGGGCAGCGGGGTGTGTGCCTCTGGGTTGGGGGGCGTGCTTGGTTTTATGAGCACCGGGATCCAGCCCACAACCTGAACACGTGCCCCAGGAAATCTAACCGGCAACCCCTGGGGGGAACAGGGCAACGCCCAACCAATTGAGTCACACCGGCCAGGACCATTTAAAAAAAATTAATATATAATAAAATTAATATATTACTGGCTTCAGACCCTGTGCTGAGCTCTTTACTGCCATCCACTCAAGTCTTTGATTCAAGCACTTTACACAAGTAGATACCAACATTATGCCCATTTTATAGAAGAAGAAACTGAGCCGTCAGAGAGGCCTGCTGCCCAACTCTTCTTACTCTGTGCTAAGCCCCTCCTAAGGGACTGTCATGCCTCATTTTTCCCCACCCTTTCCCAACTTTCTGGAACCGTTAGGACTCCTGTTTTGCAGAGCAGGAAACTGAGGCTCAGACATTGAATGTGCCTTGCTCACCCCACTCTGAAAGTAGAATGCCAGAGTAAGAATTTGAACTCACATCTCTCTATGAACGGGTAACCAGGAGCGGGGTCAATGGCAGAAAAGGGGGACGGGTGTCTGTAATACTTTCAACAATAAAGACAAATTAAAAAACAATGAACCTAAACTGCCTCCCTGGAGTGGTTTGGGGGGTGTCGGGGGCGGGGGAGAAGGGGAGGAGAGCAGGAAAGGTTTGAGAAATACTTGGGGAACTGAGAACTAGCCGGTCTTGAGTCTGAGTCTCAAGTCTGTGTGTTCCTGGGGGAGTGTCTTGCCCTCTCTGGGCCTCTAGGTCTCCTTGGCTACAGCAGCTTCCTCCTGGGGCTATTCTGGGGATTGCATTACATAACTCCTGGTCTCAGTCTGCTCAGGCTGCCATAGCTAAATGCCACAGACTTTGTGGCTTAAATGACCAAAATTTATTTTCTCCAAGTTCTGGAAACTGGAATTCTAAGACCAAGGTGCCTGCAGGGTTAGAACCTTGAATATGTGAGGGCCCTCTTTCTGCCCAGCAGATGGTTGCTTCTCGCTCTGTCCTCACATAGTGGAGAGAGAGCTCTGGCCTCCTTCTCGCTTTAAAAAAAAATTTTTTTTTAATTTATTTCAGAGAGGAATGGAGAGGGAGAGAGAGATAGAAACATCAATGAGAGAGGATCATTGATCACTAACTACCTCCTGCAAGTCCCACACAGAGCACTCCAAGCATATATATGCCCTGCCCAGGGATTTAACCATCTAACCGTGACCTCCTGGTTCATAGGTCGATGCTCAACCACTGAGCCACACCCAGCCAGGCTGCTTCTCTTCTTATAAGGACACTAATCCCACCGGCGGAGGCCCAGAGACCCACAGACACGTGTATAGAGCCACACAACCCACCATTTGCAAAGCTGCTGCAGGCCCTTGGCCCTTGGGTGTCTCAGGAGAGACAGAGAGTAGGGGTTGGGGGGGTCTCTGGAGGGCAGGCCAGGTGGGCAGTCACCGCTCCCTGCTCCTGACAATTCCCAAATGTCCCCGGGTGTCCCCAGAGACACGCCCACTGAAGGTGTTCTCCTAATCACCATACTTAATGACTGCACAGCACCCGAGAAATGCTGAGAAGGCCTTTTAAAGGCCTTCAAACACGCCAGCAGCAGTTCCTGGCCCTGCCAACGCCAGGTTCCCCAGGGCACCGCTGAAAGCTCCCAAGAGAAGAAGAAACACAAAAATAAAACACGTGTGTTGTCCAGCAGGGCCCTGAGTGGGGGGTGACAAGGTCTCAGAGACTTGGGTGCCCAGCCCCTTCCAGGCCCGGGAGCCTCCAGCCAGGCCAGAGTCCGTCTCTCTGAGCCTCCACGAGCCCGTTTGTAAAATGGGTCACCAGTAAATGAAGGAACACGCGAAGAAGATTTAGAACAGCTCCCAGCACCTGGGAGACCTCTGCCACCAGCGCCATCGTTATCGCCGTGTGCTTGTTTCTTCCTGCCCGGGTTTTAGGAGCTGTCGACAAAACGCGAGAGGACTGTGGGAACCAGGAGCTGCTCTCCCCACTGCAGGGCTGGGCTTGGGAGGGCCCAGTGGGGGGTTTGCCTGAGGGTGAAGGTTGAAGGAGGCTAATAACTAGTGCTGGCGAGGACTTGGAAAAAGTGGGATCCTCAGGCAATGCTGGTGGGCATGAAACACCACCCAGCCCGAGGGGAAAACAGCCTGGCAGTTCCTCAGAAGGTGAAACAAAGTTGCCATCTGACCTAGCAATTCCACTCCCAGGTTTCCACCCAAGAGAGAGAGAGAGAGAGAGAGAGAGAAAGCTATGTTCCCAGGGAAACCTATGCATAAATAAGGTGGAAACAGCCCAACTAGCCATCAGCTTATGAGTAGATAAATAAAATGTGATGTTATGCAGCCATTAAATGGAATGAAGCACTGACAATGGGGATGAACTACAATGGGGATGAACCTTGAATATGTGACGCTCAGTGAGAGAAGCCAGACCAAAAAAAAAAAGGCAATAAAGTGTGTGATTCCATGTCCAGGACAGGCAAATCCAGACAGAAAGTGGAGTCACGGTTGCCAGGGGTGTTGGGGGAGGGACGGGAGGGTTATGACGTCCATGGGGAGAGGGCTTCTTTTTGGGGTGTTGAGTGAGTGAAGTAAGCCAGTCACCAAAGGACAAATACGGCGTGAATTCCATTTATAGGAGGCCCCCAGAGGAGCCCAACCCACGGAGACAGAAAGTAGATGGTGGGAGCCAGGCGCTAGAGCAGTGGTTCTCAACCTTCCTAAGATTGCGACCCTTGCAAACAGTTCCTCATGTAGTGGTGACTCCCAACCATGAAATTTTGCTACTGTTATGCATCGTGATGTAAATATCTGCATTTTCCGATGGTCTTAGGCGACACCTGTGAAAGGGTCGTTCGACCCCCAAAGGGGTCTCAACCCACAGGTTGAGATCGGTTGCGCTAGAGGAAGAGGTTGGGGGGGGGGGGTCAGTGTTTAACGGGGACAGAGTCTGGGAAGATGCAAAAGTTCTGGAGACAAGAGAGTGGGGATGATCGTACAGCAACACGCATGTACTTCATGTCACCAAACTGTGCATGCTCAGAAGTGGTTAAGATGGCACATTGCGTCTATCCGACTGGCTGTTGTGAATAATGCTGCTACCAACATTGGTGGACAGGTATCTGTTTGAATCCCTGCTTTTAATTGTCTGTGGCATACACCTAAGAGAGGAATTGCCGGGTCACGTGGTAATTCGACGCTCAGCTTTTTGGAGAACAGCCATCCCGTTTCCCAGAGCAGCTGCCCTGTTTTTCATTCCCACCAGTTGTGCACAAGGAAGGGCTCCAATTTCTCCACAAAATCTGTCCTCGCTGCTTTGACCCCGTGGTTAGAACACTGGCCTGCAGACCGAAGTGTCTCGGGTTCCATTCCGGTCAAGAGCAGGTACCTCTATTGCAAGCTCAATCCCTGGCCCCAACTGGGGTGGGGGCAGTGGAAGGCAACCAGTCAATGTGTCTCTCTCATATCAATGTTTCTCTCTGTCTCTCCCCCTCCCTTCCACTCTCTCTAAAAATCTATGGGAAAAAATATCCGCCGAGACCGGTTTGGCTTAGTGGATAGAGCGTCGGCTTGCGGACTGAAGGGTCCCGGGTTCAATTCCGGTCGGGGGCATGTACCTTGCTTGTGGGCACATCTCCAGTGTGGGGCGTGCAGGAGGCAGCTGATCGATGTCTCTCTCTCATCGATGTTTCTGACTTTCTATTTCTCTCCCTTCCTCTCTGTAAAAAAATCAATAAAATATATTTTTAAAAAATATATCCTCAGGTGAGGATTAACAAACAAAAAGTTATTTTTCATTTTTTATTATAACCACACTCATGCATGTGAAGTGGCATCTCACTGTGACTCATGCATCTCCCTAATAATTAGTGATGTTTGAGCATCTTGGAGAAATGCATGTCTTTTTTGGAGAACATCTGTTCAAGTCCTTTGCCCAGTTTTTTAAAATATATAATATATGTATATTTTTATTATTGATTTTAGGGAGAGGGAGAGAGAATTAGGAACATCAATGAGAGAATCATTGATCAGCTGCCTCCTGCCCACCCCACACTGAGGACCAAGCCTGCAACCTGGGCATGTGCCCTTGACCGGGAATGGAACCATGACCTCCTGGTTCAAAGGTCGACACTCAACCACTGAGCTGTGCTGGCCAGGCCTTTGCCCCGTCTTGAGTTGGGTAGTTAGCTTGCTGCTGTTGAGGTGTAGGAGTCCTTTCTATTTCTTTATGTTCAGGATGGAAGATAATGGATTCTGCTCAGATACAGGATCTGCAACTATTTTCTCCCATTCTGAGATGTCACTTCATTCTCATAATGGTGTCCTTCGATGCACACATGTTCTTTTTTTTTTTTTAATATATTGTATTGATTTTTTACAGAGCGTAAGGGAGAGGGATAGAGAGCTAGAAACATCGATGAGAGAAAAACATCGATCAGCTGCCTCTTGCACGCCCCCCACTGGGAATGTGCCCGAAACCAAGGTACATGCCCTTGACCGGAATCCAACCTGGGAGCCTTCAGTCCAGAGACCAAGGCTCTATCCACTGAGCCAAACCGGTTTCGGCCACACATGTTCTTAATTTCGATGAAGTCCAGTGTATCTACGTTTCCCCTCCTTGACATTTTTGTGGGTGTTTCACAGGGTTCTTTGCACTCGGCTTATCCAAACGGAACTAGCAAGCCACCCAGACCCCGTCTCCCGGCCAGCTCACTCCCAGTTGGCTCTGCCCTCAGCTCGCTGTTCATGCTGGACACCGCTCTGCTGGATCTCGCTTGTGTCTTGTATGGGGTCCTTTCCCGCCCTGCCCATCCCTACCCCTGTCCAGCCCGCTCCCCATCTCCACCGGCCCCACTTCCTCTCTGCTCTCTGAGGTTTGTCCTGCCAGGCCCCATGGTACTTTCAGGATCCTGTAACAAGTTTTTAATTTCCTTTAAAATTGGAAGTCCTGGCCAGGTGGCTCAGTTGGTTGGAGCATCGTCCCGTACCCACAAAAGGCTGTGGGTTCGGTCAGGGTGGGTACAGAAGGCAACCAACCAAGGTTTTTCCCTGACATCGGTGTTTCTCTATCTCTTTCTCCCTCTCCCTTCCTCGCTCTAAAATCAGAAAAAGCGTATCCTTGGCTGAGGATTTTAAAAAATCGGAAGAAAACCATGAATATAATCATCACAAATAGATTGTCATACATCCAGCCCAGCTGATATCTGTCTGTACACCAACACCATGGCAACATGTCTTAATAGTTTTTGCAGAGGAAGGAACTCAGGAAAGGCATAAGGCCACGCTGCCTCCTGCTCGCCTTGGATACTCACAAACCTTCTGCAGGATGCAGAACCCAAGGCCTTGGGGGGCTGCTCCCCTCACTCCCCATCTTCTCTCCCTCTGGCCCACTCCCCTCCAGCCTCCTCGTGCTCCCCTGTCCCAGCAGCTCTACCCCCTCCTCAGGGCCTTGGGACCTGCAGTTTTCTCCAACTGAATTAGCTGTTGCCTAGGTAACCCCCACATCATTTATTTTGGGCGACGCCCTCCAGTAGGGACCCCCCCAGCCTCAGACCCCCTAGGCAAGGTCAGGGTCCTTGTTACAGACTCTCCTGCAAGGGAACGCCTCACTCTCTTCCCCCAGTTTGTCACTTGGCTCTTATTAAGGCATCAAGGTCTCTCCTTCTCCTCAACGGCGCCGGGTCACTCTGCTGGGGACCGTCCTGGGCACTGTGGGGTGCCAAGCAGCATCCCTGGCCCCCAAGGAGCCACTGGATGCCAGGAGCACTTCCTCACTGTGACAACAGATGTCCCCAGATATTGCAAAATGCCTCCCGGGGACAGAATCCCTCCTGGTTGGGAGCCACAGTAGCGGGGCAGCCAGATAAGTGCCTGCCTCCCCGCTACGCGTGCACAAGTGGACGGGGAGCCTGTCCTCCTCATTCCTCCTGAGGCTTCAAGGCACTCGTCAGTCATGCCCCCGAGCCGAGGGATGGAAGGTTTTGCTGGGAGTGGGAATGGGGGAAGGCAAGGGGAGAGGCCAGTGGGTCAGGGGGATGCCCAGACTGAGGTTCGAGAGAGAGGTGCAGGCTGGGCTGGGCCCACTTCACCAAGGAGCTTTTTTTGCAGGGAGGAGGAGGTAGAAAGAATAGAGCACAGCAGGGGAGAAAAAGGCAGAGTAGAACGTTACAACGGAGAAGGGGACAGTCTGATTGCGTAATAAATTGGGGGAGCATCAGGGCTTTCGAAGATCTTCCTGTCTGGGTGGCTGCCCTTCCACATCCCTCAGACCCCACTCACTCATCCCCACCCCCTTGGGTCCACACGCTGGTCTTTCCTCCCCCTGGGGTTCTCAGGGCCACATCTGGGGCCAAATTGGAGCAGGGATCTGTCTCGTGTCACCAACCATCTGAGACTAGCCTGGCTGCCTGCTTACAAATGAGTGCTGGGCCCCACGGCCTCCCGGGCAGAGCCAGGCGCTGGCTGGCAAGTGATGGATGGGGCTGCTTGGCCATTAATCACAGGCAGGGGAAACAGGTGGCCGCCATTCGGGCACGGGGACTCCCTGATCGGTCTGGCGGAGCTGGGGCCTCAGCTGTCCAGCTCTGGGTTCAGTCCCTGGCCTGCCATAACCTGGCTAGGTGACCTGGAACCATGTGATTTTACTGCTCTCGGTGCCCCCCAACCCCCAAACCCTAAGGGAGCTATTATTCATTCGTTCCTTCAGTAAAAATTCATTGCACTTACTGTGTGCCATGCGCGACTCTAAGTGGAGACTGACAGCAGTGACCAGGGAGAACCAAATCCCTCCCCTTGCAGAGCTGACAAGGCTTTCAGATCTTGACTCTGATCCCGTTCCTCCTCTGCGCACAGCTCTCCGGGGCTCCAGCCTCCCGTGGGGTAAAAGCCCGGGTGCTATCCTTGGCCCACAGGGCCCTGGACAACTTGCCCTGATCCCCTCCCTACCCTCCCTTCCTCCCTCTTTCCCCCTTGCTCACTCGGCTCCAGCCACGCAGGCCTCCTCTCTGTCCCTCCAACCATCGGGCCTTACCCTGCTGCAGGGCCTTGGCATGGCCGTGCCCTTTGCCTTGAAGGATCTCCCTCTAGACATCACCTCACTTCCTCCAGGCTCAGTTCTGAGAACACTTCCTCGCACAGGCTGTGGTGCCCGCCCCCCAACCCCCACCCCGAAAGCTTCCTGAGCTCCATTTGCTCACCCTTCTACATTTTTCCTGATAATAATAATATTCGTCTTTATAATTCCATGTATGTGCTTATTGTCCCCATCGAAGTGGCAGCTCTGCGAGGCAGGGATTTGGTCTCTCCCGTTCCCTGCACGGTGCCTGCCACACAGTAGGTGCTCCATGGATGTTGGTGGATGGGCACAGGGTGTTTGTCAGGATTAGGCTGCCCCGTCAAAGCAGAATGCAGCGGCGTCAGCTCAGGCTGCTGTAACCAAGCACCACACACCTGGCAGCTTTCTAAACAATAAACATGTATTTCCCCTGGATCTGGAGGCTGGGAGGTCCAAGATCAGGGTGCCAGCAGCTTCTGTTTCTGGTGAGAACACTCTGGCTTGCAAATGGCCGCCTTACTGCTGTCCTGAGGCCTTTCTACAGTGAGAGTGAGAGAGAGATCTCTCTTCCTCTTTCTATAAAGACACAGGTGCTACCAGACCAGGGCCCCACCCTTAGGACCTCACTTAAGCTTATCTCCTAAAAGCCTCCTCTCCAGAAACAACCACATCGGGGGCTGGGGCTTCCGCACAGAGATTTGGGAGGATAGAATTAATTCAGTGCCGGGCCCAGCTCCACCGAGATCTGCCCAGCCTCAGGCCCTCGCTGGAAGGGCAGTAACTTGGAGTCAAGGGTCTAAG
>PVJN01037462.1:0-20899 GCA_004026805.1 Lasiurus borealis | reverse complement strand
ACTATCACCAAGAAAATATGAGAGTGGGAGTTGACCACATCCTGGATAATTCCAGGGATTAGCATTAAAAAATCCTTGCCAATATTAAATTTTATTTCATTCATACTTCATTATGGTCCTAATTTGCACTCTCATTATAAGATTGAAATTATTCCTACTGGCTCTTTCTCTGTCATTTCTTGCTTATTTACTTGTATAGTTACTGAATAAATTATGCTTTATGGTTGAATTTCTCAGTGTGTTGCAAGCACTTTTTAAATGTTATATATTGAAGTAGAAACCATTTATAGGCATTTATAGTTGGTAAATATTTCTTCTTTTTGTCATTTGCTGTTTATATGATTTAGGTCATGCATATGTTTCAATAATTTGATATATTAAGCCTTTTGCTCTATGGTGTCTACTTTTTCTGTGAAGCTATGTATAAATATTCACCTGCTATGTATATGATCTGTCACTATATATTTGAATATTTAAACCATTTGGGAATAATTTCATTATATGGTTTCAGATATGCAATTAGAATTTAAGATTATTTTTATTGTGGCCAGTTGTCTGAATACCACTTATTGATTAATCAATTCTTTTCCTCACTGATTTGAGGTGCCATTCTTACCACATACTAAGTTTTTATTAATACTCCATTTTAGGTCTAAATATTATAATTTTCTCCATTGCTATGTTTGGCATTTTCTGAAATAATATTACATTGTTTATTTTATTATAAATAGATAATGTCATTTGGATGATTCCTTCATCTTTTCCAATTGTAAAAGAAGTTGGCTCTTTTACCATAGTAAACTCAGTTATTTTGGTATCTATATTCATACAATGAAATATTATTCAGCAATTGAAAGGAATAAACTATTTGGCACATACTACATTGAGGATGACGCCCTAAAACTTAGTGAAAAGAGTCAGACTCATGATCTTATAATGTATGATTACAAATTTATAGACACAGAAAGTGATTAGTGGCTACATGGACACTGAGGGGAGGGTTGAAAAGAGAATTAATTGAACAAGAACATGAGGAATAAATGAACATGAGGAATCTTACTAAGATAATGAAATGTTTTAAACTGACTTAGGTCCATGACTTCACCATTCAGTAAGATTAACTAAAATTATTGGATTGAGCACTTGAATAATTATCTAAAATACACTTCAGTAAAATTGTTATTAAAAAGAATTATTCTGGTTTTTTAATAAAATATAACTGTCTTTTGTTTGGAATTGGACCTTTCTTATAAATTTCAGATGATATTGTTTTGTTATTTAAACTATTATATTTATTTCCCAGAAAATATTTATAACTTTATTTCTATAAATCTACATTTTTTATTCTTTTTTTTGTGGGGGGGGGACATTAGGTTTTTTGATTGTTTTACTTTTAGGTGGTTGCTGTTTTGGGTGATTTTCCTCATATAAATAGAATAACTATGACAGTTTAACAGAGGATTGCTTGACTGCTATGTATTTATTTTATAAACAGTCCCATTAATGAAATCACTTATTACTTCAAACATTCTGCACCAAGTGATGTGATTACATTAGCAATCTGACTGACCTCTGGCCCAGAGTCTTTAGAATGACAGGTTATAGGCTGATCCATGAGTTCAATAATTTGCCTATGAGTTTTCCCCAAAAGTTGTTAGACAGAGGTCTCTGGATCCTGGTGATTTATCAACATCTAGTTTGTCAATTTGGCTTACATTTAGAATATCTACTACCAATATCAGACCTTAAACTTATGACCCACTAACTTGAAAATAGAGTTCTAGAGTGGGGAATTTTATAATAGCATTCTCAGTAAATTAACTATCTAATGTATAACAATGATTACAATTTCATCAAATTCAAGCATATGTCAAGAGATCATAATCAGAACACTGGCCATCAGGTAAATTAACAAACCATTTGGCTGGGAATAGAATGATTAGCACAGGGATAATCTACTCTGTCGCTGATTATTATTGGACCTGAGACAGTTATCTGATCTCTGCATGTTTCAGTAAATACCGAGAAAAACTTGGCCTCTGAGAAAAAAATAAAGATTTTAGTTGCTTACATTTGGTTGCTGACATATTTTCCACTTAAATAAACTACCACTTTGTAATGTACACTTTCATTATCAGATAATGATATGTAAGAAGAAGTTAGAAAGGTTAAGAAGTAATAAATTTACAAAAATGTTTTTAAAAGAAAGATAAATTATGATATTTTGGAATCCATTTAGAATTGTTGAACAGTATGAGGATAGAAGTGAATTTGGACAAATTAGTAAAACTCTGGGGACTGTAATTCGATCAGGGAAAGTTATGTAAAACAGGGTCAAAATTGTGATCTTAACCTCAGCATTTCTGGCACATCTAATATAGTTAACCTAAAGATTTTTGTTCTATAAATTAAATAGAAAAAGTTTATCATATTTTTACATTTTGAGCCCAGTGAGTCATTTTATTATCTTGTTAGTACTCACAATTCTGTCAAGATTCTTGTTTCAGGCAACAAAAGGTGACCCTGAGTATTTGAACAGCAACAGTATTTATTTAAAGGATATTGCAGCATGATAGTTCTGCCTGTTCAGCTTGTAGTAACTTTCACTAACTTCTTATCACTAGATGTCATCACATAAAGAGGTATTTCAGAAACCTGCTGGTTCCATCTAAACAATTCCCATTGTGTGTTAATTATAAAGTGTTTCCCTTGGCAAGTAGGTTTAGCCCCTTAGCCAGTATCACATCCTTTCTTTTCACCATCTGCCTTTTGGTACTACACTGTAATTGCTAGGTTCCACTCTTAGCTTATCATTGTTATCAATGATTCATGATGAAAGCATATATTTCAAGGGTACTAAACTTCTAAATTGGTAGAATAAAGAGTTAAAAGGATGCATAAAAGGTTATTAATGAATCATTATGTGGACAAGCCAAAGCCAGCACTCCTATGTTGATCATTGCTTGATTTCCAGATGCATGGGATATGGCTATCAAAAAAGCAACATCATGTATTGGTTCTGGTTTGGAGCAAACATTTCCATTCTTTGTGAGCAGCTTCTGCATGATGATGTGGATAGTCAAGTTATTAATGTTTGTGAAATTTATCCCATTGTGCATCTTATTTTGCTGCAGTTTGTTCCTTGACAAGGAGCAGTATTATATAGTATTCCCTGATGGAGTATACAATATTTAGAAACTTCATGGATTTTAGAGTTAGAAATAGCATGATAGGCAGAGGAAAAAAAACAAACTTAAATCCAATTGTGTTTCATCTGTGTCAGATTGACTTCAATGGGAAGCAGGTTCAGAGATGGGTTTGTATTTCGGGTGTTTATTGAGGAGTATTCCTGGGATCATCCCTTGTGGGAGAGTGAAGGCATGAGGAGTTACATCATGAGACAGCTATTGCCAAGTCCTCAGCCTATCCCTGCTTGGCCTTTGGAGGTGTGATTGGTCTCCAGCTTTGTCTGTAAGTAGGCAATAAACTGAGGCTTTTATATAGCTCCCTCAAATGTAAAATCAATAAAATTCCAGGAGGATTTCGTTTTTGGACTTGACAACTAATTCTAAAATATATATCCTATCTGATAAAAAAGTAAAGTACAAATTAACCATAAGCCATGCCACCAGCCACGTCCATTAGCCAATCAGGAGTGAGTATGCAAATTAACCCCAACCAAGATGGCTGTGGCCATGAAGCAAGCAGGAGAGAGGCTTGGGTTTTCCTGGCTATGGAGGGAGCCAAGCTTTTCACACACCCTGGTGGGCCCAGGCCTCCACTCAAGGCTACAAAGTTTCAATTATAGAAGGTAAATAAATCCCAACAAAAATGGCAGCAGCTAGGGAGCTGAAAAGAGCAGGAGGTTAGGGTTTCCCCTGGCAATGGAGGAAGCCATGCTTCTACAGCCCTGGCCTGTCTTGGCCAGACTACAAAAGTTTCAATTATAGAAGATAAATAAATCCCAACAGAAATAGCTGCCACCAAGGAGTGAGCAGGAGACTTGGTTCCACTCCAGGCTACAAAGTTTCAACTGTAGAAGATAAATAAATCCCAAATACCAGAGCCTCTGCTTGGATTCCAGGGGGCATGGCCAGCCTGCAAACCACCACAGGTCCCTTACCCAGGCTGTCCCATGCTCCAAGCGGACCCCTACCCTGATTGATGCCTCACTGCTCCCCTGTGAGCCTATTTGATCTGGGACATTCTTCAGCACAAACCATCTGACCCCCACCCATGCACCAGGCCTCTATCCTCTAATAAAAGAGTAATAAGCAGATTGACCATCACTCCAACACACACGATGGCTGCACCAATGTGGTCAAAGATCCTGCCCCCATGTGCATACAAGATGGCCACCACAAGATGACCAGCAGGGAAGGGCACTTGGGAGAGACCAGGTCTTCAAGGGAAGGCAGTTGTGGGCAATCAGGCCTGCAGGGGAGGGCAGTTAGGGGTGATAAGGCCTGCAGGGGAGGGCAGTTAGGGGCAAACAGGCTTGCAGGGGAGCAGTTAGGCATCAATCAGTCTGGCAGGGTAGTGGTTAGGGGATGATCAGGCTGGCAGACTGGCAAGAAGTTGGAAGCCAGCAGTCCTAGATTGTCAGAGGATGTCTGACTGCCCATTTAGGATCAGAGCTAAACTAGAAGTTGAACATCCCTCAAGGGATCCCAGATTGGAAAGGGTGCAGACTGGGCAGAGGGACTCACTCCTTCGATGCACAAATTTTGTGCATCAGAACTCTAGTGGAAATATAAAGGGCTAAGAGTAGCTAAGATGTTGAAGAAGGAAGGCAAGGTAGGGGAACCTGTTATTCTAGATATCAAGATTTAAAATAATTGGCAAGGAATGGAAAAAGAGAGGACAGATAAAAGGATTAATGTATGGATGGACACTTGATGTGACATGGCAGATCAGTGGAGAAATAAGGTTTTTCCATATATGGAGCATTAGAAATTGGGCATCCATATAAAAAAATAAAATCGGACTCTTCACATATCTTGTACAAAAATACATTCCCAATGGCTTAGAGAAAAAAAATATGGTTAGTAGAATTACACAACCTTTAAAAGGTTGTGTAAGAAAACAAATTGTACCCTTCAGATTTTTTAAATTTTAAAAGTCTGACAATACCTATGTTGGTGAGCATTTGAATAATAGGAAATCTCAAGCTGTGTCAGAATGTAAATTTGATTCATTCAATTTGAAATACAGTTTGGTAACATATATTAAAATTGACTGTAAGCATGCACTATAATGCAACAATTCCACTCTTAGTAACAATATTTGTAATAGTCCAACAGCTGGAGGCAACCGAACAATAGGATATCTAAATAAATTATATTAAGTTCATACAATGAAATACTATACAACAATGAAAATTAACAAACTAGAACTACTTCCAACATCCTGGATTAGTTTTAAAAATATAATATTAAGCAAAAGTAGCAAATGCAAAAAAAAACAACCCAACAAAACAAAAAACAAAACAAAAAACATACAGTATGATTCTCTTCATGTAAAGTTCAAAAGTCAGGATTATGGCCATTTCTGCAGGAATAAAGGGGTTTTGATTCTGAAGAGACATATGGAGAGAAGTTGTTTCTATGGAGTTCATAATGTTCTACCTCAGCCTGAGTGGAGTTTATGGGTGCTGGGAGCAGGGCTGAATCATCTGTAATGGCTAAAAAGCATCTCCCCCAAACCTGAGTAGGATATTTCACCAAATCTGTATAGGATGATTGTCTACTGCCAGACAGCTTAGGGCTTCTTAATCTGCATATTGTTGCCTCCTGTTAGCCAAACACCTGGACAGCTGTAGGCTATTTCCCAATCTGATAATGCTTCTGTAAATCCTACACTTTGAAGTGTATTATCTCCACCTTGCCTTAGGACAAATTGTGTTAATAAATAGCATGGGGCCCTGAGTCAAGGGATAGGCTTTGGCTCCTTGGCTGAAGCTCCTCTGACCCCCATTGCCTTCAAAGCTATCTTTCGTCTTTGGACTCCTTCTTGAATTTACTCACCAACTCCTTTCTCCAAATTGCTGAATCCTTTGTAATGATGGGACAAAAACACTGGCATATGAGTGTTTGCTTTACAATTACTTATTAACATGTACAAATACTTTGCACTTTTTCACTATGTAGCTATTATATTTCATACAAGAGGTTTGCACAACAAAGCAGAAAAAAATGTGTGGACACCTATCTCATGATCTACATGTACACTTACACATTTTTCTGAGTTTTGAATGGAAGATGAAATATATAGCAGTGGCCCTTGACTATATAGAATCTCTCTGAGAAGTTGGCATCATGGGTAGGCAAAGCAGACACACACTGGAAATGGACTTGATGGTGCTATGACTATTTATATCCACAGTACCTCACTCAGTGATATAGAAACTGTTCAATGTGTGTTTTCTGAATAGATGGTTAAATGAATGAGAGAATGAATTAACAGTGCCTGTCACAGAAGCCTGCTGAATCATTGATGAGACACATCGCAGATTAATCTCTTATTAAGAAACTATATATTTATATATATATTTTTGTACATTTCCCTAGTTAGATGTGGTATAAAGGATGCCAAATAACCAAGTCTGGTAAACTCAAAATTACCTAACCTTACCTGAAAATTTGGGAGTGTTTCTCTACTTTTCATATATCTCTTCAGATCAATTTCTGTGAAATAGACCACATCAACCCACTCACTTACCACCTTTTGTCAGGAATAGAAGCCAAAAGGTGGTCCATGGTAAGCAAATATGTAATTAAGCTTTCATTTGATTCAGTGAAAATATGCCTTCTTTATAAAGACGGCCCCAGGCGAGGTTTAGAGTAGGCAGGTTTAGATATGGTAGATTTATCCACAAATTTAGTCTAATTTAAGAGGCATGCCTTCAAACCTATTAAAGATGTTGCTTGTGTGATGTTCTGTGATGTCAACGAATTTAGGCAATTCATGCAGGACTTCAGCCTTGAAAGCGGATTTATATGAGAGAAAAGGAAAGTGCTGAGATTTTTTTTTTTTGTCTGACATCCTTCCTTTGACCACATAATAATCCAACAACTCACACAAGCAATTCCATATGGAGATGAGGAGTGTCTAGCCAAAACAAGTTGCTTAGCTTATTAGCCTTGGGCTATCCCATTTAAAAAGGAGGAGTAGGATGGCAATGCTTGCCTTTTCTTTCTCTCCCCGCCTCCTGCCCCCCAGAGTTTTAGATGGAAAACAAATAGCTAGTGAGCTGCAGTCCAGAAGCTCTGTGCTCAGTTGTTTTCTCTGAACATTTCAAAAGCCTCACAAGTGCAACAGCATAGATTTCTTTGCACTTGACTGGCTGCAGAGAAGGGCACATTGCACCATTCTCATTGTTGTCTACTTTCGCATTCGATCCTTCTTGGGCAAGACTATCAAGTTGCTTTGGTGTGAATCTTGGCAGAAAAAACTCTTTTCTCCAAGAATTTGAAATACTGTTAATGGCAAAATAAATTGGCTCCAACTGTAGCTCCTTGTACAAGAGAATGGAAGACAGCAGAAGGAGAATTAGAATGTATTTTATTTTTGAGATCTTCTGGAGATTAATTTTTTTTCTAAGTGTAGAGAGTATAAAATTGAATCCAAATTTAATTGTAATGCAATTTGAGATTTTTATTTTCTTTCCTAATCAGGTCAATTAGAAAACAAAGTTGATCCTTTTGTCTCTAGTTAAAGTATTAATTGCCACATCATGCAATTATTTTGCCTGCCCATTTTGACATCACTCAGATTCACAAAATAAAGGACAAGTAACTTAGTATTAACCTTTCCACCAACTTTTATTCATTGTGCACATATGTTCAATTTTTTCTGTCTTTCTGGTTCTCTCTCTCTTTCTCACCCTTCTTCCCTCCTTTTTTTTCTTTTAAAAAGCCATATGCATTCACAATCAAATAGACTTTAATGAGTTTTTGAAACTAATTCTGAAAAAAAAAATAGCTTTGTATGATATAAAACTCCTTCATAAATGTGATCGAAAGGAGTAAGTTTAAAAATTGGATTACCACAAATTTTCAGATTGCCCGCCCCTCCCCTCCCCTCCCCCATTTTTAAAGTTATTGATTGTCTTTTGAGGGAGACTCTCTAGTAAATAATTCTGGTTTCTGCAGCTCGTTAACCAGGCTCACTCAGCATGACACCCAGTGGAAGACCCTGCTGGAAGAGCATGAACAGGTAAACTACACATTCACTAGGCCTGCCCTGTAATTTTATGTCTCATCAGACCAACTCAGAGACTCAGAGAAACCCCAGAGACTCAGAGAAACTTCCAGCTAGGGCAGCTGTGGCAGCCACTCACAACAGGCCTCCTTTTGAATGGTTGCAAAGTATTTGCACGGTGTACAATTTGCCAATAATTATTGATGAGCCTAACTTGCATTTTTGTAAATGTTTGGGATCATTAAGTTATCAGAATTACTTCTTTGGGTTTGTGTACAATGTCATTTTGTGGCGAAAAGAGATATTTTAGCCTTCACAGTAAGGGACTCATCTTCTAATGGATGCCTTTTTAGGAGTTTCCAATAGAAATTCTTTAAATCTTACAGTGTATTGAAAAATTCCAACATGGTTAATAACTGAGAATTTCTAGTTTATGATGTTGGAATTTTTGTTGTTGTTGTTTGTTTGTTTGTTTTGTAACACACAGATTATTTACATGGAACAGGATCAGATAATTTTTTTGTTCTTTAATTTAAATTTAATTCTTTAATTTTTGCAAGATCCCATACAGTGGTACCTCGAGATACGAGTTTAATTCGTTCTGTAACCTTGAGGCATGGGAAACTATGAGACGCTAGATTTGCGGTAAACTGGTGGGTTGTCTGCAACCGGCCGATCCATGTGATTACTCCTATCTCAAATATTGCTCACATTTCAAAGCAAAAATCGCTAGCTTGACTGCTCATATCTCAAAAATCTCATATGTTAGGGCACTCGTATCTTGAAGTACCACTGTATTAGGTCCTTTGGGTAATTTTAAGATGTGTCCCAACTTCTTCTAAGAGCCTAAAAGAAAAGATAAAACCCATAAAAATAACTCAAGACATTTATAACATAACTAGAGTCTAGTGCATGAATTTGTGCATGGGTGGGGTCTGGTTGGCCTGTTCTGATGGAAATCCATTGCACCGTGCAGAGGTGGAGAGGGGCCACAGGTGGTTGCCCAGTTGGCCCAGCCCCTGAACAGGGCATTGGGGGCCCTTTGAGGGCTGGGCCAGTGGGGGGATGGGGGGGACCTGAACTGGGCCTAGATCAGGCTGATTAGCTGCTGCAGTGCACATCATAGCCACAGGGTTATTCTAGTCATTCTGCCATCTGATCACAATATACATATACATATACATATACATATACATATACATATACATATACATGTATGTGTGTGTGTATATATATATATATATATATATATATATATATATATATATATATCCCAGTCCCCTCTAGCCAACAATGACTACATCTCCTACCTACTACCTATTCCAGTCATTTCTAGGAAAATCAGGAGTACTTCCCATGTGTTCACAAACTGGGTTGTGAGCTTCAGTTACCATAAGGCATCTACCCTGCCTTTCCTTCTCCTCATTAGCCTGCCATTATCATCATCATCTTTTTATGAAGCTCCTTAAGAAGGTATCACCATCATTCATTCCTCAGATACTTATTGAGCGTATCCTTTAAGCGTATTCACTTTCTTCCGGGGATAAGTGATGAATACAACAGAAAGGTCTCTTATCCTTAGCATTTGTGTGTGTGTGTGTGTGTGTGTGTGTGTGAGAGAGAGAGAGAGAGAGAGAGAGAGAGAGAGAGAGAGAGAGAGAGAAAAGAAAGGCAAATAAGATGATTTGGGGTAGTGACAAGTGTTTTTCAAATATGGGTAGATGAGACTGAGGCTGGTGGATGGTATTTGTAAAGGTGATCTCTTTGAAGAAGAGTGTTTGACTCAGTGAGAAGTTGCTACCAATGTGAGTGTCTATTAAGAGAATACTGAATGCCTTGCCAAGAGTATCGTGGCTACCTATTTCCATCACTGCTAATCCTCATATTGCCAGACTAGTGATGAATTATGGACACACTTTGTTATCCAGACCCGAAATGCTTATCCAGACCCCAAATCCCAATCTCATAATGTCTTTCATCCACTGAACTACTTCAGCTCTAGGTCTCTCCACTGACCTTATCTCCCTTGTTCTCCCAAGTTTCTTATCAGGCTTTGTGGGGACTGACACCAATACAATCTGGGGCCCACTTCAAGAAAAAGAACACCAGAGTACAAAATTGGGTATAGGGAATTGGGAAGGACCCAATGTTACATGTATTTCTAGCTGAAAGAGTAGCCCTTATGCAGAGCAACATGTGTGTGCAGAAACCCAGGGGAGTTCTCTGCCCTTTATCTGTACATATGCCACAATATGAATCTCAGTTTGAGGCCTCATCCTAAACAAATAGAAAGAGATTTTCACCATATGATAGATAAGGGCAAAGTTCTGAGCTGGGAGTTTAGAAGAGGAAAAAATTAACTGTGTCCCAGGGGAGGCAACCAGGGGACACCTTATACAAAAGTATATCTGAGATATATCTTGAAGGGTGAATGAGATATGCATACTCAGAAAAGATGGGAAGACTTTACTGAGTGCCTTATCTGTGTATTTTCTGTCCATTTACAACATTACTTTTAAGAATATTGCACAGTGGGAAGTTTATTTTACATATGCTAAAAGGCTCAACATTACATAAATATTATATCGTGTAATTAACTTACCTTGTTTATTAATCCTAACATGAGGATATTTTACCATTTATTTTTAGAGATAGTAGAAGGAAGGGAAGAAGGGGGAAGAGAGAGAGAAAGAGAGAGGAAAGAGAGAGAGAAAGAGAGAGAGAGAGAGAAATATCAATATATCTAGTTGTCTTCTGAAAGCACCCCAACTGGGGGCTGGGGTTTGAACCTGCAACACAGGCACATGCCCTTGACAAAGAACTGAACTTTCGGAATCCAAGATGGTGGCATAGGTAAATACCTACACTGCTGCCTCGCACAACAATTTCAAAACTACAACTAAAAGACAAAGCAGACATCATCCAGAACCACAGGAAAGCTGGCTGAGTAGAAATTCTACAACTAGAAGGAAAGAGAGGGGTTCACGGTGACCCAGAGGAGCTGCAAAAAGCTGAGGTATGGAGACGCACGCCTGGAGAGAGTGGGTGCCAGAGTACCTGGCTGGTTTTCTCTGGCGGGAGGGAAACGGAGACTCTCAAAGGCATTGAACCCCTTATCTTATGACACTAAACCCTAGGTCCAGCTGAAACTCATACAAGGGGAGTTTGGACTGTGAAAAGGGAGAGGTGCACAGAAATTTAGGGGAGTTGCAAAAGATCAGGGGTCTGGTGGCGCACATAGCACTGTACAGAGGACAGATTGCTGATTGTGCCGCTGGCTTTAGTGAGTGGGCAGGAGACAGACCCTCCTAACTGTGCCACTTCTGACTCCACTAAACCCCAGTTTCAGGTGAAACCCTGGGGACCTAGACTCCTGTGGTCCTGGAGCGCAGGGTAGCCGGAAAGGCAGCTATCTAGAGGCACTGCAGGCACGTGTGCACAAGGACTGCTCCAGCAATTACCCAGTCACGTGAGATGGTGGGACCGACTTAAGCCCTGAGACTCCACCCATCCCAATCTCAACAGAGAGGCTTCTGCAGTTTTGCAAGTCTGGGATCATAAGGCTGAATCCAACACAGAAGTTCTCCCTGCATAATGAAAATGCCGAGACAAGGGAAAGGATCACAAACAAAAGAAATGGAGGAAAACAAATGACTGGATATAGAGTTCAAAACCACACTTATAAGGTTTTTCAAGAATATGCTAGAAAAGTTGGATAAAGTTAGCAAGAGCCAAGAGGAGATGAAAAAGGACCAACTAGAGATGAAAAAGATTCATCTAGAGATGGAAAAGGTCCAACTAGAAATGGAAAAGGACCAACTAGAAATTAAACATACACTGACTGAAATAAAAACTATTATACATAGTCCTAACAGCAGACTAGAGAAAGGCAAGAATCAAGTCAAAGATTTGAAATATAAAGAAGCAGAAAACATTCAACTGGAAAAGCAAGAAGAGAAAAGAATCCAAATATGTGAAGATAATGTAAGGAGCCTCTGGGACAGCTTCAAGCGTACCAACATCAGAATTGTGGGGGTGCCAGAAGAAGAGAGAGAGCAAGATACTGAAAATCTATTTAAAGAAATAATGACTGAAAACTTCCCACATCTGGTAAAAGAAATAGACTTACAAGTCCAGGAAGCACATAGAACCCCATATAAAAGGAATCCAAAGAGGAGCACACCAAGACACATCATAATTAAAATACCAAGAGCAAAGGACAAAGAGAGAATATTAAAAGCAGCAAGAGAAAAACAGTTCATTACCTATAAGGGAGCACTCATATGACTGTCAGCTGATTTCTCAACAGAAACGATGCAGGCCAGATGGGAGTGGCAAGAAATATTCAACATGATGAACAGCAATAACCTAGAACCAAGAATATTCTATCCAGCAAAGCTATCATTCAGAATTGAAGGGCACATAAAGAGCTTCACAGAGAAGAAAAAGCCAAAGGAGTTCATCAACTCCAAACCAGTGTTATATGAAATGCTGAAAGGTACTCTTTTAGAAGAGGAAGAAGAAAAAGGTAAAAGACAAAAAAAATTATGAACAACAAATACATATCTATCAACAAGTGAATCTAAAAATTAAGGGAATTAAAAATTTGATCAACAGAATAAACTGGTGAATATAAATGGAAAGGGAATGGACTGATAATTCTCAGGGGGAAAAGGGTGAGGGGTATACAGGGAGAGACTGGACAAAAAGCATACACCTATGGATGAGGTCAATGGGAGGGAGGTAAGGGTCTAGAGAAGGGTGGGAGCTGGGTGGAGAGGAAAATAGGGAAACAAATGTAATAATCTGAATAATAAAGAATTAACTAAAAAAAAAGAATTGAACTTTTTGTGTGGGGGCCCACACTATAACCACTGAGCACACTGGTCAGAACTCACTTACCTTATTTAAACTATGGTTCCCACTCAGGTTATTGAGTTCAGTGCTCTTTCCATTATGCCAAACTGACTCTTATTTGAATAAATGCATGAGGATTGCAATCCCAGAGAAAGCACAGGGAATAAACAATGGGGAGGGTGGCTGAATCACAGGGAGCCGCAGTAGAAAAAGAGTTAAAAAAAACACCCCAGGATCAGGTTATTGAGTGTTTAAATGTCATTAAGTGAGCAGCAGTTTGTTTTATGTTAATACATATACACAAGACCATATCACACCTAGTGACCAGGTTTTGTCAGCAGAACCTCTTGCTATGTGTGAATATAATAGAGGCAAATTGCAGCCAGAACATAATTTGCATTGACTTTCCATCAGGGCTGTATGATATCAGGAATGTTGACTATAACCTTCACCATTTTATTGATGTTTGAAATATCACAATGCAAGCTTTACTCTTTGCCCCACTGTTGAACTCTAACCTCTGAAGGAGGCAAACAGTGGACATACATGAGATTGCTGGCTTCTTCCTGGGAGCAGCTTTAAAGAAGCAGGACCCAGAAAGATAGAGGGTGAGGAAAACCTAACAACACAGAGAGAGAAAGAGTCACAATTTTTTTAATTGCTTCTTTACTTCCAATCATCTGGATGAGTCACAGGCCAGCTCTCCTCATAGAAAGACAATCCCATGCCAAAACTACAGTGGGGGCTGAGTTTTGAGTAAGGCAAAGCTACTCTGTTCTATGGATGCAATCTTTCAAGCTGCTTTTCTCTTAGGGAAAACTGCAGCATGGGGAAACATGTACAGAAAACAGAGGAAGGAAGAGTCTGGTAAGTGGAGGATGATAGCAGAAGCCCTTCCAGCAGCAGACTCTGCAGTTTCATTGTTGGTGGGCTGTCAGCATCTTTCTGGTTTCTTCCTGTGGCTCTGGCTGGGCATATCCAGGAAGCTTCACAGGCTTTGATTCAAATTGCATTTTGTTATTCTCCTTGAAAGGGTTCTCATCTGGGATCCCATGATAGGACCGGCTGAGGCATGTGTTTCTATTTTTAGGGCTACAATAGATGTTGAAGAAATGTGAAAGTAAATGTGAAGGCCAGGTCCTGTGGCAAAGAGAACCCTCGGCCTACTTGGCATCTTTAAATGGTGCCCATCTTCATTTGGCAGCTAAACCTCAATTTTGCTATCCGCCAAGTGTGAACAGTATTCCACAGAGTTGTATGGTTTGTTTTAAGACAAAATTGATTGGTCTTTGTGGAGTCCCCAAGATTGTTAGGGAGGGTCTATCAAGGTGTGTATATTTGTACTTCAGTTACAAACTTGAGCTTCTGGAGGCAGGGGCCACATCTTTGTATCAATCATTGAATCAGTATAGCATCTTGATTTATGTTTGTGGAATGAATGAATGAATGAATGAATGATGAGATGCATCCATGATTGAAATGAATCTTGTCATGAAGCTCTTCAGCAGTAGTTTTTATCTTGTTGATGCAAATGCAAGAGTTTAGATTATTCATGAAGTAAAGGTATGTAATAGTGAAAATAGGAAATTCCTATTTGAAGCTTAATTCTGGGTTTTGCTTGTAAGTGAAAAAGAAATCCACTCACTCCATCAAGTCCTGGTGCTTATTGTTAGACATCAGAAATCACACTGGCCATGCTAATTGATGGTAAAACTAGACAAACTAACAAGAATAAATACAGTTTACAGATGTTTCAAGGACTTAGATATTTTATCATTCACAAACTAAGTCTCAAAGGATTATTCAAGATGATCAGCTGAAGAAAAAACAAACACATTAACAAAAACAAAGCACAAAAAAGCTAACATATAAATGTAGGTTACTAGAAAGTATAAGAAAGAAGAAAAGTGGAATCTAATATTATTGTGAAGTACTTGGTAATGAAGGTGGTATGATTATATATCGGGAGAATCAAAGAAGTTCCTAAAAGTGTTCAATATAAGATTGATAACTATGGTCCTGGCCAGTTAGCTCTGTTGGTTGGAATGTTGTGAAAATGCACCAAAGTTACTGGTTTGATCCCTGAGCACACACAAGAAATAACCAATGAATGCATGCATTAGGGGGAACAATAAAACAATATTTCAAAAGAATGATATATATCAATATCCAAAACAATGATTTTTTAATATATCAGCAATAATGTAGAAAACAAAACGAAGAAATTCCT
Organism: Lasiurus borealis; assembly: GCA_004026805.1. Taxonomy (NCBI): domain Eukaryota; kingdom Metazoa; phylum Chordata; class Mammalia; order Chiroptera; family Vespertilionidae; genus Lasiurus; species Lasiurus borealis. The sequence continues at coordinate 5,610 of PVJN01037462.1, read as the reverse complement.
TTTTGAAAATCATAATGACAAATACTTAGCAATACATTGAATATGACTTCAGAGCTTATATGAAGAAAACTGTGATTCAACCGAAAAGCATGAATAAAAACTTGAGAAAAAGGAGAGAAATACCATTTTTATGTATAAAAAAGTCAACATTACTAACATGCAAAAGCTCTTAACAAATTAATTCAACAATATTTTTTAAAAATTCTAATGGCAAAGCCCTGGCCAGTGTGGCTCAACTGGTTGAGCATAATCCTGTTCACCAAAAGGTCCTCCATTTAATTCCTGGTCAGGGCACATGCCCAGCTTGCAGATTTGGTCCCCAGTCAAGGTGAAGGACATAACCAATCAAAGTTTTCTCATATCTCTCTCCCTCTCTCTCTCTCTCTCTCTCTCTCTCTCTCTCTCTCTCATCTTTCTCTTCCCTTCCTTTCTCTCTAAAATAAATTTAAAACACATTTTAAAAATTTCAATGGCATAATGTTTTAGAACTTGTCTAAATTGTTCTGATATTCAAATGAGAAAATAAGGCTCTATAGAAAAAAAATTTCAGAACAATAGAAGGATTTACCTTATCAAATATTAAGATAGACTAAAAATGTACATATTTTTAAAAGTATATTTTTATTTATTTCAGAGAGGATGGTAGAAGGAGAGATAGAAACATTAATGATAAGAGAGAATCATTGATTGGCTGCATCCTGCACATCCCACACTGAGGATTGAGCCCACAACTCAGGTATATGCCCTGACCAGGAATGGAGCTGTGACCTCCTGGTTCGTACATCAATGCTGAATTTAAACCAAGGAACCATACTGGCCAAACAAACAAACAAAAAAATATTTTTGCTAGAGAGATAGACATGCCGGTCAAAGCTTTGTGGTATTAGAGATTATTTGGTATAATGAGATTAGTTATGATCCCCTCCTGCAAATTCAAATGTTGAAATCCTCACCACACCCATACCAGTAGCTCAGATTGTGACCTTATTTAGAAATTGGATCATTGCAAGTGGAATTGATTCAGTAAGGATGAGATCATGCTGGAGCAGGGTAAGCTCCTAATCCAATATGACAGGTGTCCTTATAGGAAAGGGAAATTTGGACACAGATGCACACACAGGGAAAATGGCAAATGGACTTGAAGGAAGAGATTGAAGTGATGCTTCTACAAGCCAAGAAAACTTCCAGAAATGATGCGAGAGGCATGGAACAGACTTTCTCACAGCTCTCTGAAGGAACCAAACCATCAGCACCTTGATCACAGATTTCTGGCCTCCATTTCTGTTAAGACACCCAGTTCATGATACTTTACTATGGCAGACCTATGGAACTAAAAGAATTGGAAAAGAATGTACTATCAATAAATGATATTGAGAAATTAATTGGATATCTGTCTCATTCCTTAACTGAATTTAATTACAGCTGTTATTAGTATTTGTTAAAAAAAGGATTAGAAGAAAATATTAGTGAATACACTTTATAATCCTAGAGTGAATAATTTTTTAACATTATACAATCCTATCTAATAAAAGAGTAATATGCAAATTGACTCACAAGCCATGCCCACCAGCCAATCAGAGCGAGTATGCAAATTAACCCAACTAAGATGGCTATGACCACAAAGCGAGCAGGAGCGAGGTTGGGTTGCCTCTGGCAATGGAGGAAGCCAAACTTTCTACACATCCTATTTGGCCCAAGCCTCTGCTTAAGGCAACAACGTTTCAATGGCTGTGCTAGCAGAAAGGTTGATTCTGCTCCAGGCTACAAAGTTTCAATTATAAAAGATAAATAAATCCCAGATACCATGGCCTCCACTTGGGTCGCTGGTGGCATGGATGGCCTGCAAACCATCACAGGCCCGTTGGCCCATGCTACCCCATGCCCCAAGGGAACTCCCATCTTGATACAAGACACCCTTCAGGGCAAACCATCTGGCCCCCACCCATGCACCAGGCCTCTATCCTATCTAATAAAAGAGTAATATGCATATTGACTATCACTCCAACACACAAGATAACTGCCCCAAGTGGTCAAAAGATCCTGCCCCCATGTGGATACAAGATGCCCACCACAAGATGACCAGCAGGGGAGAGCAGTTGGCATGGACTAGGCCTGCAAGGGAGGGCAGTTGTGGGCAATCAGGCCAGTAGGGGAGGGCAGTTGGGAGGGACACAGACCTGTAGGGGAGGGCAGTTAGGGGTGACCAGACCTGCAGGGGAGGGCAATTAGGGGAAAACAAGCTGGCAAGGCAGCAGTTAGGCATCAATCAGTCTGGCAGGGGAGTGGTTAGGGGGTGATCTGGCTGGCAGGCAGTAGTGGTTAGGAGCAATCAGAAAAGCAGACAGGTGAACAGTTGGGTGTCAGCAGTCCTGGACTGTGAGAGGGATGTCCAACTGCTCAGTTAGTCCCATCTCAGTAGGATAGGGCCTAAACAGGCAGTCAGACATCCCTTAAGAGGTCCCAAATTGGAGAGGGAGCAGGCTGGGCTGAAGGATTCCCCCCTATGCACAAATTGCATGCACCAGGCCTCTAGTCTCTCTATATAAAACCCCAGCAACCTGCATGGCAGAATGACCAGAAATACCGGAACAACTGGTGACTATAATGCACACTGATGCACCCAACCAGCCTGATCTGGGCCCCTATCATCCCCCAACCCCAGCCATCCATGCTCCGGATAGCCTCCAACATCCCAGTTAGGGATGGGCCTGGCTGGGCAAATGCCCACAGCCCCCTCCCCCCACCAGCTTGGCCTAATGGGCCCACATCAGGGCAATCTGGCCAGAACCCACCCATGCACAAATTCATGCACCAGGCTTCTATTCTCTAATTACTATAAAAGACTATTAGGTATTATGTTTTTACCTTTAAAACTAGTAAACATTTAAAATATTAATAATATAAAGCATTGGCTAACATTCTAGCAATGGTACTTTAATACTGGAGCTTTTTTATCTAACAGAGTATAAATTCTGTATAAAATATATAAGTAATATAAATATGATATATTATGTAATTACATATATCCTTTAGCTCAGTAAGCAAACATATTTCTACATTCTTTAGCTCAGTAAAACTGTAAAAAATTTATTCCAAAGACATATGTGTGTGTATGTACACACACACACACGTAGCATTATTTATAAGACAGAAGAATTAGAAATAAACTAAAATACATCAATTGACATTAGTTAATGAATGATTCTTTATTCACAAAATGGAACTGTCTTCATCCATTAAACATGTTATACATTATTTAACAATATAGAAAGAGCTCCTTGACAAATTATGGAGAAAAAGGCAGGTTAAAAAGAGTATATTCTGATCATATGAACTCCCCCTTATATACACTCACATCAAGAAGTCTAGTCATCTGACTTCTAGAAAAATATTGAGCAAAATTACAATATTAAATACAATTGTAACAGTGAGGAGATTTAGGGTGATTTTTAATTAATTTTTATACTTTTCTATATTATTTGAAATTTCAACATGAGTGTTCATTAATAATTAGTTAAAGCTCTTTTTCATTATGAACTTAGTTGAGAATAAATACATATTTAAAATATGTATTCTGTTTTCCGCAGTAATTTTATTCTAGAAATATATATTAAATAACTAGAGATGCATACATGGATTTATATGCAAGGATATTTGTTTATAATTTTAAAAATTAGGAATAACAGAATATGTAACAGCATGGATTTCATTACCTAAATAATGCTGCATCCAAGTGACAAAATACAAAATACAGTAGAGTCATAAAATAGAGTGTATGAGGTAGGAAATACTGTATGATTACAATTTGTGGAAACACATAAGTGCACATACTGAGAAAAATAGGAAGACATATATAACAAAATGTATTTTTATTTCTGAATGATAGAATCACATTACTGATATTGCTTTGTAATGCTTTATAAGTATCACATAAAAGAATAAAAATATATAAAACCAGAGGCCTGGTGCACAAAATTTGTGCATGAGGGGGGTTGTTCCCCAGCACAGGCTGCATTATCTCCAAAGTGGGATCTTTTGAGGGATGTACAACAGCCCATTTAGGCTTGATCCTAAATGTGCAGTCGGACATCCCTCTCACAATCCAGGACTGCTGGCTCCCAACTGCTGGCCTATCTGCCTTCCTGATTGCCCCTAACTGCTTCTGCCTGCCAGTCTGATCATCCCCTAATTATACCCCTGCCAGCCTGATTGATGCCTAAATGATCCCCTGCTAGCATGTTTGCTCCTAACTGCCCTCCCCTGCAGGCTTAGTCACACCTAACTGCCCTCCCCTGCTGGACTGATCATCCACAATTGCCCTCCCTTGCAGGCCTGGGTTCCTCCCAACTGCCCTCCCCTGCTGGCCATCTTGTGGTGGCTATTTTGTGTCCACATGGGGGCAGGATCTTTGGCCACATGGGGGCAGCCATCTTTTGTGTTGGAGTGATGGTCAATTTGCATATTATTCTTTTATTAGATAGGATAGAGGCCTGGTGCATGGGTGGGGGCCAACTGGTTTGCCCTGAAAGGTATCCTGGATCAGGGTGGTGGTTCCTTTGGGGTGTGGAGTGGCTGGGGTGAGGTGCCTATGGTGGTTTGGAGGCCAGCCATGCCCCCCAGCCACCCAAGTGGAAGTCCTGGTATCTGGGACTTATTTTTCTTCTACAATTGCTATTTTGTAGCCTGTAGTGGAGCAAAGTGTTCTGCTTGCTCTGTGGTGGCAGCCATTTCTGTTGAGATTTATTCATCTTCTATAATTGAAACTTTGTAGCCTTAAGCAGAGGTCAAGGCAAGCCAGGGCTGCTGAAGCTTGGCTTCCTCCATCGCTGGGGGCAACTCAAGTCTCTTGCTCCCTCCAGCTCTGTGGCTGCCACCATTTTTGTTAGATTTATTTATTTTAATCATTGAAACTTTGTATCCTGGAATGGAGGCCTGGACCAGCCAGGGTGTCTGGAAAGCTTGGCTTCCTCCATTGCTGGGGAAACCCAAGCCTCTCTCCTGCTCTCTCTGTGGCTACAGCCATCTTGGTTGGGTTAATTTGCATACTTGCTCTTGATTGGCTTGTGGGCATGGCTTTGTGAGTGTAATGGAACAATGGTTAATTTGCATATTACTCTTATTAGATAGGATAGACAGACTTTTTTTTTCTCAGATCTATGTGTTCATATTCAAACAAACACACAATCTGCATATATTATGGAGAAACACAAGTTTGAGATAAAAAAATATTTCCCTCCCTTCTCAAGACTGTGTTCCCTTCACACACATTGCTCATCTAGAGGCAGTTCTTTCTGGCATTCCTTTAGTCCATGAGACTGTCCTGTACTCACTCAATAAGAATCAAAGCACTACCATCAGGAGACAGATAGCTCTTTCTCAGAAAAGAAGCTCTTATGTTCACCCTTTCATACCCCCCCTTCTCTTATTTTGATACTTTTGGAGATTAGAGACTTTAATTGTATGGCTTGTGAAATGCCGTTTTTCTTCCAACAGCTGTGTTTATGGTATATAATCTATTAGCTGCCTATATGCCAACATTTAAAAGCATTCTGATGGATAATACTCAGCAAGGGATTAATCTTTTCCAGCATCACCCTCTTGACCTGCAAA
>PVJN01037461.1:0-20895 GCA_004026805.1 Lasiurus borealis | reverse complement strand
AGAAAAAGGAACCCTTTTGCACTGTTGGTGGGAATGCAGACTGGTGCAGCCACTGTGGAGAACAGTATGGAGTTTCCTCAAAAAACTAAAAATGGATGTCCCATTTGACCCTGTAAACCCACTCTTAGGAATTTATTCTTAGAAATCACAAACACCAATCAGAAAGGATTTATGCACCCCTATGTTCATAGCAGCATAATTTACAATAGCTACAATTTGGAAACAGCCTAGATGCCCATCAGCAGATGAGTGGATCAGAAAACTATGGTACATCTACACAATGCAATTCTATGCTGCCATTAAAAAGAAGGAATTATCACCATTTGCAGCAACCTGGATGGAACTAGAGAGTCTTATGCTTAGTGAAATAAGCCAGTCAATGAAAGAGAAGCATCACATGATCTCACTCATTTGTGGATAATAAAGAACATTATAAACTGATGAACAAAAGGATAGATGCAGAGGCAGTAAAGCTTCAAACAGGCTGTGAAATTACAGCAGGAAAGTTAAGGTTATGTGGGGTAGATAGGAGATCAATCAAAGGACTTGTGTGAATGCATATAAGCATAACCAATGAACATAGACACTGGGGAATTGGGGTATGCCTGGGAGGGAGGGGGAGCAAAGGGAGATATGTATAAAAAATTAATAAAAATTTAAAAAAGAGTAAAAATAAGGACAAACAAGTACCTATCAATAATAACTTTAAATGTAAATAGATTTAATCCTCCAATCAAAAGACATAGGGTACCTAAATGAATAAGAAAACATAACCCATATATCTGCTGTTTACAAGAGAGCCACATCAGAACAAAGAACTGACATACTTAAAGTGAATGGATGGAAAAAATTTTTCAGGCAAATGGAAATAAAAATAACTGGGGTAGCAATATTTATATCTGATAAAACTGACCTCAAAGTGAATGCCATAACAAGAGATAAATTTCATTCATAATACTAACAGGAGCAATGCAACAAGAGGATATAACTCTGGTAAACATATATGCACCAAATACAGGAGCCCAAACACACAAACAAAAAAAATAAGTCTGGAAGAGATCAACAGCAATATAGAAATAGTAGGGGACTTTAATACCCTATTGACACCACTGAATAAATCCTCTAAACAAAAAAAAATCAGCATAGAAATATCAATCCTAAATGGTTGAATCAGATGGAATTAATTGACATATTCAGAACATTTCACTCCAAAGCTACAGAATATATTTTCTTCACTAAAGCACACAGGACATTTTCAAAGTTAGACCACATATTGGGACACAGGCAAAGTCTATTCCAATTCAGGGAGGCAGAAATCATATCAAGTGTCTTCTCAGATTACAATGGCATAAAATTAGAAATCAACTACAATGAAAAATCAAACACTTGGAGACTAAATAGCATGTATTAAACAATGATTGTGTTACCAAAGAGATCAAAGAAGAAATTAAAATCATCCTGGAAACAAATGACAATGAAAGTACAACAATACAAAATCTATGGGACATAATATAAGCAGTCCTGAGAGGGAAGTTCATAGTTCTACAGGACTACCTCAAAAAACAAGAAAAAAATAGTAATAAATTATCTAACCATGCAACTTAAAGAACTAAAAAGAGCAACAAGAAAAGCCAACAGTAATCAGAAGGAAGGAGATAATAAAGATCAGAGCAGAAATAAATGACATAGAGACCAAAATAATAATAATAATAATAATAATAATAATAATAATAATAATAATAAAAGCCGAGACCGGTTTGGCTCAGTGGATAAAGCGTTGGCCTGCGGACTGAAAGGTCCCGAGTTCGATTCCAGTCAAGGGCATGTATCTTGGTTGCAGGCACATCCCCAGTAGGGGGGGTGCAGGAGGTGGCTGATTGATGTCTCTCTCTCATGGATGTTTCTGACTTTCTATCCCTTTCCCTTCCTCTCTATAAATAATCAATAAAATATATTTAATAATAATAATAATAATAATAATACAAAAGATCAATAAAATCAAGAGCTGGTTCTTTGAAAGGATAAACAAGATTAATAAACTTCTAGCCAGGCTCACCCAAGAAGCAGAGAGGATCCAAATATACAAACCAGAAATGAAAGAGGTGAAGTAACAATAGACCCCATAGAAATATAAGATTGTAAAAAAAAAAAAAAAAAACTACAAACAACTCTACTCCAACAAACTGGATAACCTAGACAAAATGGACATATTCTTAGAATTATACAAGCTTCCAAAACTCAATCAGGAAGGAAAAAAAAAACCTGAATAGGCTGATAACTACCCATGGAATTGAAATCATAATTTAAAATCTTCCAGCAAACAAAATCCTGGTCTGGACAGATTTACAGGAGAGTTTAACCAAACATTCAAAGGAGAACTAAAACCTATCCTCCTCAGGATAGGTTTGAACCTATTCCAAAATATTCAAGAGGAAGGAACACTTCCAAGCTCTTTCTATGAAGCCAGTATTACCCTAATTCCAAAACCAGATAAAGACACCACAAAAAAAGAGAACTACAGGCCAATATCACTGATAAATATAAATGCTAAAATGCTCAACAACATTTTAGCAAATCGAATCCAGCAGTACATTAAAAAGATCATACACCATGACCAAATGGGATTTATTATGGGGATGCAAAGATGGTACAATATCCACAAATCAATAAATGTGATACATCACATAAACAAATTGAGAGACAAAAATCACATAATCATATCAATCAATGCAGAAAAGGCACTTGACAAAATCCAACACCCTTTCTTGATAACAACTTTCATCAAAGTGGGAAAAGAGGGATCATACCGCAACATAATAAAAGCCTTATATGATAAACCTACAGGCAACATCATATTCAATGGGAAAAAACTAAAACCATTACCCCTAAGAGCAGGAACATGACAGGGATGCCCACTCTCACCACACCTTTTGGATATAGTACTACAAGTGCTGGCCATGATGAACAGACAAGAAGAAGAAATAAAAGGCATTCAAATTGGAAAAAAAGAATTAAAATATTATTATTATTATTCATAGATCACATGATACTGTACATAGAAAACCCTAAAGACTCTATCAAAAAACTGCTAGATTTAATAAAAGATCAGCAATATAGCTGGATACAAAGTTAACACCCAGAAATCTATAGCTTTTTTATACACCAATACTACACTCCCAGAAAGAGAAACTAAAAAAAAATCCCATTTACCATTGTAACAAAAATATTAAGATACCTAGGAATAAATTTAACCCAGGAGGTAAAAGATCTGTACTCAGAAAACTACAGGATATTGGAAAAGAGAAAAAGGAGACATAAACAAATAGAAGAATACACCATGTTCATGGACTGGTAGAATCAACTTCATTAAAATGTTCATACCACCAAAACCAATTTATAGATTCAATACAATCCTCATTAAAATACCAAGAGCATATTTCACCTACTTAGAAAAAAAATCTCCAAAAATGCATGTGGAATAAAAAAGACCCTGAATAAACACAGCAATCCTGAGAAAGGAGAACAAAATTGGAGAGATCACAATACCAGGTACTGAGCTATATTACAAAGCTACTGTTCTCAAAACTGCCTAGTCACTGGCACAAGAATAGACATATAGACCACTGGAACAGGACAGAAACCCCAAAAATCAACCCAAGCCAATGAATGTTTGACATAGGAGGCAAGAGCATACTAAGGAGTCAAGACAGTCTCTTCAATAAATGGTGTTGGGCAATTTGGTCAGATACATGCAAAAAAAAAAAAATGAAACTAGATCACCAACTTACACCATACACAAAAATAAACTCAAACTTGACTTAAACATAAGACAGGGAAACAGAAAAATCTTACAAGACTCCCTAGGCAGCAAAATACCAAATATATCATAGCAATATCTTTACCAATACAGCTTCTAGGACAATGGAAACTAAGGAGAAAATAAACAAATGGGATTACATCAAAATAAAAAGCTTCTGCACAGCAAAAGAAACCATCAACAAAATAACAAGAAAACCCACTGTATTAGAGAAAATATTTGCAAATGCTATTTCAGATAAGGGTTTAATCTCCAAAATTTAGAGAACTCATACAGCTTAACAAAAGAAAGATAAACAATCCAATTTTTTAAAATGGGCAAATCTTAAATAGACACTTTTCAAAAGAGCACATACAGAAAGGCAAGAAACATATGAAAATATGCTCAAAGGCATTAATCATCTGAGAGAGTCAAATCAAAACAACAATGAGGTACCACCTCACACTTGTCAAAATGGTTATCATCAACAAATCAACAAACGAAAAGTGTTGGCGAAGATGCGGAGAAAAAGGAACCCTCGTGCACTGCTGATGAGAATGCAGACTGGTGCAGCCACTATGGAAAACAATATAGAGATTCCTCAAAAAATTAAAACTGGAACTCCCATTTGACCCAGTAATTCCATTTCTGGGTATATATCCCAATAAATGAGAAATACCAATCTGAAAGGATATATGCACCCCTATGTTCATAGCAACACAATTTATAATAGCTAAGATTTGGAAACAGCCTAAGTACCCATCAGCAGATGAATGGATTAAAAAACTGTAGTATAGCTACACAATGGAATACTATGCTACTACAAAAAAGAAAAAAATTTTACCATTTGCAACAGCATGGTTGGACCTGGAGAGCATTATGCCAAGCAAAATAAGTCAGTCAGAGAAAGATAAATATCACATGATCTTATTCATCTGTGGAATATAATAAACAACATAAAATGATGAACAAAAATAGATCCAGAGACAAAGAAACACTGAATAGACCATCCAACCTCAGAGAGAAGGGGTAGGGGGCGGTAAGAGATCAACCAAAGAACTTGTATGCATGCATATTAGCTTAACTAATGGATACAGATACTGGGTCAGTGGGGACTTGTTCTGGGGCATGGGAGTGGTCAGGGCAAATATATCATAGCAATATCTTTACCAATTGCTATGAAAAGGAGGTATATATAATACCTTAAACAATAAAAAAAATGGGGGGAAAGCCCTAGCCAGTGTTGCTCACTTGGTAGGAATATCATCCCATACACCAAAAGATGCCAAGTTTGAGCCCTGGTCAGGGCATATACTCAGGTTGTGGGTTCTATTTCTGCTTGGGGCAATTGCTGGGGGTAACCAATTGATGTTTCTCTCTCACATCTCTCTCTCTCTCTCCCTCCCTCTATCTATCTGCCTATCTATCTATCTATCTATCTATCTATCTACTTATCTATCTCTATCTCTCTCATCAATAAAAACAGTTAAAGGAAAAGAAAACTTGGGAAAGAAGTATAATTAGTTCCATTTTGTGTCTGAGGAAACTGAGGCTCAAAGAGACTCAAGGAACTTGCCCAAGCCACACTTTCATGGCAGAGCTTGGAATGGAAGTTATCTTGCCTTATACCAGAGTTTTCCACTTCTCCCTACTAGTCCAGTTCTAATACCTCTGTCTTCAGGGGCTATAAAGTAACTTGTGTCTGAAGTATCTTTGGCTAGTCCAATGCGACAAGAAAGCTGTACAATAACAGTTCACTCTCCAAGGTTGTGTGCTGTCCTTTCCTGTAGCAGACAGAGCTGTTTTTGTGCTGCATGCAGACATGGCTGCATGTGCATGTGCATGTGCATGTGTGTACCTTACACAGTCATGTGCTCTGGTCCCAAAGAGGCTGGCCTCAAAGCTTTCTCACTTGCCTAGGAGCTAAGAGCTTGGCCCTGGGGAGTCATGGCCCAGCTCTGCCACTTACCATCTGTGTGACCTTGGGTGAGCTATTTAACCTCTCTGTGCCTCTGAGTCCCCATCTGTACAATAGGGCTAATAATGGCACCTTCTTCAGAGGTAAATGAGTTTACATATTGTCCTCAGTGCATGGTAGATGCTATATGAGTACTAGTCAGTGTATTTTTTTCAGCAAAAACATATTGAGCTCCTACTCTATACCAGGAAAAAAGATAGACAACTAGAGTTACAATACTAATCAAGACTGGCACAATTCCCACCCTTGAGGAAAATACAGTCTAACAAGGCTCCACAAGGCTGCCTCCTTTCACAAAGATGCACTGACAGAAGTAACAGGTAATGACTGAGACAGACAGAGGAAGGGAAGGTGACTCCAGGGATCGTGCTCCCTCTGTTTTTCCTCCTGCCTTTCTTTTCTTTTCTTTTTAAAATATATTTTATTGATTTTTTACAGAGATGAAGGGAGAGAGATAGAAAGTCAGAAACATCGATGAGAGAGAGACATCGATCAGCCGCCTCCTGCTCATCCCACAGTGGAGATGTGCCCGCAAGCAAGGTACATGCCCCCAACTGGAATCGAACCTGGGACCTTTCAGTCCGCAAGCCGACGCTCTATCCACTGAGCCAAACCGGTTTTGGCCCTCCTGCCTTTCTTGTGCACCATCTCAAGTAGCCCTGGGACTCCCTGTTCTCTGCCAGTCCAAATTATAGGAAGTTCTCAGGGCTCTATTCTTTGCCTCTTCTCTCCCTACTTCCCATTCACAATGGCCCACACAGCCTCTCCAATCTCTACGCAGATGGTACACTTCTCTGCTTCAACCTGGTGTACCTAGCTGCCTGCTTAACACTCCCACTTGGATGTTCACCATGTCCAGATATGAAATCATCTTCCACACACCAAGTTTACCTTCCTTCTGGATACACATCTTAGAGCCCAATATCCCCAGCCACCCAGTCACCTTGCTACTAATCTGGAAGCTCCTTATCACTTCACCCTCCATCACATCTTCATTCAGAAACAAAGTCCCATCAGCTCTACCTCCTTAATCAGCATGGATTTATCCACTTCATCTCCAACCCCAACAGGCAGCCTCCAGTCCCTCCATAGTAGGTGTTGGGGTCTCACTCTGGCCCCTTTTATCAGGCCAATACATCTGTCTCCCTTCTCTAGACGTCATTCTCAGCAAGGGAGAGACCTATCTTACCAGGAAATGCCTAGGGTTTACAATCCACAGTCAGTGGCTGATAGATCCAGGAACAAAAGCCTGCCCCTACTTCCTGACAACCCGGGTGATATTCTAACTCCAGAGCTCTCTGGAATCAAGTTGAGACCAGACCTACCAACCCATATCCTTGCCTAGATTCCTCCCATCCTATTCTGCTGCCCTCACATTCTTGTGGGCATTGCTCATTTAATTAATCTCTACCACTCAGAGTCCCTTTTCCAACTCTGATTCTCAGGAACCCAGTCCAAGATATTATTTCCCATGTTAGACCAGGCAGAATGATATATTCCAGCCCATAAGAAAGAACCTGGGCAACAAGTCTGGGGGCCTGGGAATGAAGTGCCAGAAATGAGCCCTGGTCTTCCCTACACATTTTGCCCAGACAGGCCAGGAGGAGCTGGCCCAGTGCTTACCGGACTTCCCACACACTCTGATTAAGTTTTGTGCCAGAAGGAGAATGGAAGCAGGTTCTTTCCCTGCCTCTTTTTCCTTTATTTTGGTACACCCCAGTGATTACACATTGCATAACTTAATATGTGATCATCCCAATAAATCCCACACTCATCCAGCACCATACCTATTTATTAGAATATTATTTTTAATATATTATATTAATTTTTTACAGAGAGGAAGGGAGAGGGATAGAGAGATAGAAACATCCATGAGAGAGAGACATGGATTAGCTGTCTTCTGCACACCCCCTATTGGAGATGTGCCTGCAACCAAGGTACATGCCCTTGACTGGAATTGAACTCTGGGTCTTTCAGTCCACAGGCCAACGCGCTATCCACTGAGCCAAACAGGTCTCAGCTAGAATATTATTAACTATATTTCCTATGCTGTACTTTAATCCTCATGACTATTCTGTAACAACCAATTTGTACTTCTTAATCCTTTTACCATTTTTGCCCCCCCACCCTTCTCATCTGGCAACCAGAAAAAAGTTCCCTGTATCTATGAGTCTGTTTCTGTTCTGCTTGTTCATTTTCTTTGTAGATTCAATTATTGATAAATATGTATTTATTGCCATTTTATTGTTCATATTGTTTATCTTCTTTTCTTCTTTTTAAACGAGGGGCCCAGTGAGCGAAATCATGTGACACCCAGGACCCAGAATCCTGCAGCTCAGCAGGACCCAGAAAGAGTCCTGCTGTTGCCACCAACACTGGAGGCGGGACTCAGAAACCCATCCATACCTCCAATCAAATCCTCCATAGTCAAATCCCTGCACACCCGCATGTGCCTCGCCACACATGCAGCCTCTTGCTGATTCATCGTTACAGCATGATGGTGTGATGACCACAGGCTTTTTATATAATAGACTAGATGCCCAGTGCATGAAATTTGTGTACAGGGGATGAAGGGGAGGTCCTTCAGCCCAGCCTGCTCCCTCTCGAATCTGGGACCCCTTGAGGGATGTCCTACTGCCCGTTTAGGCCCAATCCAGTTAGACGGGCAGTCGGACATCCCTCTCACAATTTAGGACTGCTGGCTCCCAACTGCTCACCTGCCTGCCTTCCTGATTGCCACTAACCGCTTCTGCCTGAAAGCCTGATCACCCCCTAACCACTCCCCTGCCAACCTAATTGATGCCTAACTGCTCCCCTGCCATCCTGTTTGCCCCTAACTGCCATACCCTACAGGCCTGGTCACTCCTAACTACCCTTCCCTGTAGGCCCAGTCACCCCCAACTATCCTCCTCTGCCAGCCTTGTCATCCCTAACTGCCCTCCCTTGCAGGCCTGGTCCCTCCCAACTGCCCTCCCCTGCTGGCCATCTTGTGTCCACATGGGGGCAGGATCTATTGACCACATGGGGGCAGTCATCTTGTGTGTTGGAGTGATGGTCAATCTGCATATTACTCTTTTATTAGATAGGATAGAGGACTGGTACACAGTTCGGGGCCAAGTGGTTTGCCCTGAAGGGTGTTCTGGATCAGGTTGCATGTTCCCTTGGGGTGTGGGATGGCCTGGGTAAGGGGCCTGTGGTGGTTTGCAGGCCGGCCACATCCCCTGGTGACCCAAGTGGAGGCCCTAGTATCTAGGATTTATTTATCTTCTACAGCTGAAACTTTGTAGCCTGGAGCGGAGCCAAGCCTTCTGCTCACTCTGTGGCAGCAGCCATTGAAATTTTGTTGCCTTAAGTGGAGGCCTGGGCTGGCCAGGATTTGTGGAAAGCTTGGCTTCCTCCATTGCCAGGGGAAACCCAAGCCTCCCTTCTGCTCTCTCTGTGGCCATAGCCATCTTGGTTGAGTTAATTTGCATACTCACTCTGATTATCCAGTGGGCATGGCTTGTGAGTGTAGCGGAGGTCTGGTCAACTTGCACATTACTCTTTTATTAGACAGGACTAGAGACCCAGTGCATGAAATTTGGGCATGGGGGAGGGTGCCCCTCAGCCTGACCTGCACCGTACCCAAATCCTGGACCCCACCAGAGATGTCAAACTGCCTCCTGCAATCTGGGACGGCTGGCTCCTAACCACTTGCCTGCCTGCCTAATTGCCCCTAACTTCTCCCCTACCAGCCTGATCTCCCATAGCTGCTTCCCTGTTGGCCTGATTGCTTCTAACTGCCTCTGCCTTGGCCTGCACCTGGGACCTAGGTTCTCTCCCTCTGGCCAGTCACAGGTACCCAGGACCTGGGCCAGCTTCTCCTGGGCTGCAGCTGCAAGCACCTGGTACCATGGAGCAGGTGGCTTATCCCTCTCCCAGGCTGTAGGTGCAGGCGCTGGTGCCCAGGACCATGGGGACATGGAGCATGCAGATTGTCCCTCTTCTGTGCTGCAGTCCCAGCCGCTGATCCCCCATGGTCCCCACGGTCCTGGGCACCAGCGCCTGCACCTGCAGACCACAGAGTGGTTGGCTTGTCCCTCTCCTGGGCCCAGAATGGTGGGGGGTGTGGCTTGTCCCTCTCCAGGGCTGCAGGCACAGGCACAACTGCTGGCACCTGGTACCATGGGGCAGGCAGCTTATTCTTCTCCTGGGCTACAGCACCAGCCACTGGTGCCTGGGACCCCAGGGGATGTGGTTTGTCCCTCTCCCAGGCTGCAGGTACAGCAGCTGGTGCCTAGGACTGTGGGACAGGCAGCTTGTCCCTTTCCCAGGCCACAGCCTGGCTGGTCCCCATTCCTCTCTTGAGGAATTGTGCCTGGATGGTCTCCATTCCTCTTTCCCCAGTGCTGAGTGTCTAAGCAGTTAAGGTGTGACAGGGTTTGGGTGTGATGATGTGAAGGCATGATGACCATTTGCATATTAGCTCTTTATTATATAGGATAAGACCCTTTAACATTTCATGTAATACTGGTTTGATGATGATGAACTCCTTTAGCTTTCCTTGTCTGGGAAGCTCTTTATCTGACCTTCAATTCTCAATAATAGTTTGGCTGGGTAGAATAATCTTGGTTTTAGGTCCCTTCTATTCCACTTTGAGTATTTCTTGCCATTTCCTTGTGGTCTGCAAAGTTTCTGCTGAGAAATCAGCTGACAGTCATATGACTACTATCTCATAGGTAACTAACTGCCATTGGTCTTAATCCAGTATCTAGAAGGAATCAGGACTCTGGAGAAGGCACTGTGCATAAATTAATCAGGAATCCAGAGATTAAATATAATTCTGGAAGGCATTATGGGGAGCCAGAGAAGACTTAGCTAAAGGAACTAAGTTCTCTCTTGTTTCAGGACCCCTTGCTTTTTATTAACACAAATTGTCCTAAGGGAAGGTAGAGACATACACATCAAAGGGTAGGGTTTTGTATACACAATCCATTGTCAGATTGAGAAAAATTGTCTTAGACTAGTGGTTCTCAACCTGTGGGTCATGAACAGCTAGCAGGGTCTCCTAACACCTTCAGAAAACACAGATATTTACATTAAGATTCATAACAGTAGCAAATTACAGTTATGAAGTAGCGACAAAAATAATTTTATGGTTGGGGATCACCACAACATAAAGAACTGTATTAAAGGGTTGTGGCATTAGGAAGGTTGAGAACCACTGTCTTAGACTGTTCAGGTGTTTGGCCAGTAGGAAGCAATGACATGTAGATTGAGATGCCCTTAGCTGTCTAGAAGCAAGCAACCATTTTATGCATCCTTTTCAGGTTTGAAGAAATGCCCTCAGCCATCTCCAGATGATTCAGCCATGCTGACATGCTGGAATTGGCATCTCACACTTTTTTAAAAATAAATTTAACAAGAATGTATGTTTTAAGATTTTCAAATTCATTGAAAAGAATAGACTTCTATCAAGTCCCTTTAAATTGCTGTCAGGCATTAAAGGAATCAGCCTGCAGTCAGTTTCTTTCTGGGCCAACAGTTCTTTGAGCCCCAATTTCAATGTCAACAGTTCCTTATGTGTACATACCAGCAATGATATGCTGGTTCTGAATGGTGAACAAATGCAGGTCCGACCTTGCTGGTTTGTTCCTGGGAAACCTGCAGCAATGCACAACTGCTGACTTCTAGTATGGCAAGGGGTCTTCACCATATTCATTTCTGGACTGTTTCTCCTCTTGTTGTCCTGGGCATGTTGTTTGGGGGAACTGCTATTTTATGGCTTGAACAATCTGGTCAGTTCCTCTATCGGATTCATTGTTGTAGGAATTCACACTAGCTAGGAGAAGTTTTCTAGAAATACACAAACATATTCTCAAACAAATGTTAATAAAGGAATCTTTTCTATAAACTAGACTCAGGATCCTTTTGATTTTCCTATGGCTTATTTTGACACCATGTGTGTTTTCATGGGTACCTTGTTATCAGCATTACAAGTGAAGAATAATTTTCAAAGTAAAAATTTAAAGCAATTGAGACTTGATGTAGTTTTCTTACAAGGGATTATTCTACTATCTCCCCCTTTTTTATTGAAATAATAAGGCTTTTGGAAATTTTACAGTGCAGTCTTTTTTTTAAATAAATCTTTATTATTCAGATTATTACAGTTGTTCCTCTCCCCCCCCCATAACTCCTCTCCACCTAGTTCCCACCTCACCCTCTGCCCTTACCCGCCCCCCCACACACACACACACACTGTCCTCATCCATAGGTGTTTAACTTTTGTCCAATCTCTTCCTGCACGCCCCACACCTCGCCCCCCAATAATTGTCAGTTCATTCCCTTCCTATGCTCCTGATGCTATTATATTCACCAGTTTATTCTGTTCTTCAGATTTGTTATTCACTTGATTTTTATTTATTTATTTTTTAATTAAATCTTTATTATTCAGATTATTACATTTGTTTCTCTTTTTTCCCCTCCATAGCACCTCTCCACCCAGCTCCCACCCTTCCTCTACCCTTACCTCCCTCCCATTGATCTCATCCATAGGTGTATGATTTTTGTCCAGTCTCTCCCTGTACACCCCTCACCCCTTTACTCCTGAGAGTTATCAGTCCACTACCTTTCTGTGCTCCTGATTCTATTATATTCACCAGTTTATTCTGTTGATCAAATTTTTAATTCACTTAATTTTTAGATTCACTTGTTGATAGATATGTATTTGTTGTTCATAATTATTTATCTTTTACCTTTTTCTCCTTCCTCTTCTAAAAGAGTACCTTTCAGCATTTCATATAATACTGGTTTGGAGTTGATGAACTCCTTTAGCTTTTTCTTCTCTGTGAAGCTCTTTATCTGCCCTTCAATTCTGAATGATAGCTTTGCTGGATAGATTATTCTTGATTGTAGGTTCTTGCTATTCATCATGTTGAATATTTCTTGCCACTCCCATCTGGCCTGCATCGTTTCTGTTGAGAAATCATCTGACAGTGGTATGGGTGCTCCCTTGTAGGTAATGAACTGTTTTTCTCTTTCTACTTTTAATATTCTCTCTTTGTCTTTGGCTCTTGGTATTTTAATTATGATGTGTCTTGGTGTGGTCCTCTTTGGATTCCTTTTATATGGGGTGCTGTGTGCTCCTGGACTTGTAAGTCTATTTCTTTTACCAGATGTGGGAAGTTTTCAGTCATTATTTCTTTAAATAGGTTTTCACTATCTTGCTCTCTCTCCCCTTCTGGCACCCCCACAATTCTGATATTGGTACGCTTGAAGCTGCCCCAGAGGCTCCTTACATTATCTTCACATTTTTGGATTCTTTTCTCTTCTTGTTTTTCCAGTTGAATGCTTTCTGCTTCTTTATATTTCAAATTTTTGACTTGATTCTTGCCTTCCTCTAGTTTGCTGTTAAAACTCTGTATAATATTTTCATTTCAGTCAGTGTCTCTAGTTGGTCCTTTTTCATCTCCTCTTGGGAGTTGCTAACTTTAACCATCTTTTCTAGGATATTCTTGAAAAACCTTATAAGCATGGTTTTGAACTCTATATCCAGTCGTTTGTTTTCCTCCATTTCTTTTGTTTGTGATCCCTTCCCTTGTCTCAGCATTTTAACTATAAGGGGAGAACTTCTGTGTTGGATTCAGCCTTATGATACCAGACTTGCAAAACCGAAGAAACCTCTGTTGAGCTTGGGATGGGTGGAGTCTCAAGGCTTAAGGGACTGTCTTGCCTTCCAGTCGGCCCTGCCTTCTACGGCCCCTGAGTCTCACATGACTGGGTAATCGATGGAGCGGTCCTTGTGCCCCCACGCCCACAGTGCCTCTAGATTGCTGAGTTTCTGGCTCCTCTGCGCTCCAGGACCACACGAGTCTAGGTCCCCAGGGTTTCACCAAAACAAGGGCTTAGTGGAGTCAGAAATGGCACAGTTGGGAGGGTCTGTCTCCCGCCCACTCACGAAAGCCAGCAGCACAATCAGCAATCTGTCTTCTGCGCAGTGCCATGCGCTACCAGACTTCTGATCTGTTGCGACTCCCCTAAACCTCCTTGCAACTTTCCATTTTCACAGTCCAAACTCCCCCCGTATGAGTTTCGGCTGGATCTGGGGTTTAATGTCGTAAGATAAGGGGTTCAATGCCTTTGAGACTCTCCATTTCCCTCCTGCCAGCACCCGCTCTCTCCATGCGTGCATCTCCATACCTCAGCTTTTTGCAGCTCCTCTGGGTCTCCGCGAGCCCCTCTCCTTCCCTCTAGCTGTAGAACTCCCACTCAGCCAGCTTTCCTGTGGTTCTGGATGATGTCCATTCTGTCTTTTAGTTGTAGTTTTGAAATTGTTGTGAGAGGCAGCAGTGTAGGTGTTTACCTATGCCGTCATCTTGGATTCCTGTCCCTCATCATTTTCTATGTAAATGTAAACCATGGCTCTAAAACACTACAGGTATTGCTTTAACATTAGGGTCAAGCTCAATATTAACTTCTCATAAGAATGCAATGATATTTTGGTTCACCAGCATCAAGAAAAAAAGAAAATAAGGACTTGGAGAAAATCAGAAGAGCAACTAAAAGCCATATCTACCCTGTCTCTCTCGGGAAACTTTTAAGTGGCCACACAAGTAGAAAAACTGAACACAGAATATTAGCTTAGGAACTTTATGAGCTATGAAAATGATAACCTACCAATTAAGATCTGGTTTCCAATTCTATTCCAGCAGAGAGTATTCTGAATTTACATAAATAAAATCACATTTTATACATACATACATACATACATATATACATATATACAGAGATAGACATAGAAAATATGACTAAAGATACTTAGATTTTTAAAATCTTTATAAAATTACAAAGACATTTGCACACCTGTACACCTATCCAGTACTGCATTTAATTTCCTGTTTCCCCATCTAGACCGTGAGCGCCTGATGACAGGTGCCTTTGTTTGTGGTCCCAGCCAATAGAGTGTGCACAGATAAAGTAAATAACTATCTGCTTTGTAATCTATTGAGTTATTCCATGGTTTAACAGACAGCTGAATCTTAATACACATTGGAAAGAAAGAAAAGACCTAACCACTAACAGGGTTATCCTCAACTATATAATGGCCCTGTCTCCTGTTGTAAACACTTAGAGAAGCAAAAGCTACACACAGGAGAGCTATGTCCTTGCTAATTAGTCCACCAGTGCCAGGGAGTGGAATGAAGAGTGGGGAAGGGGATTTCAGTGGGAGGAAGGTATACGTTTTTTCTCTTTACCACGACCAGCACAGCTAGAGAGCAGGCAAGTTCCTGATTAGGAGTGGCTGGAGATTGAAAAAAGGTAAAAAAGAGACAAACACAGAGACACTAGGGAAAGCTGGGATCAGGTGGGATACTGCCCTCTGATGGAGGTTCAGTGACCCAGAGCTGGTGCAGCGCATTTATTATATATAGCGTGGTTCCAGGGAGTTTTACTAGAGTTTAAGACAAAGGAAATTAAGTGAAATAAATTAAAAATCGAACTGGAATTCTTCATTTTTGTGGCTTCTTTGTAATTGTCACTACTTGGCTGAGACTGGATAACTGGGTCCTTTCCTTGCGCCTGACTGAACTTAGATAATGAAACTCACCCCCTGGTACCTGAGCGAAGGGTCAGGTATGTTTCCAGGACATGGCTCTGCTAACACCACTGGACTCAGCTGACAATAATCAAAAAAATGCTCATGTGCCTTCCCAGGCACTCTCTACAGGAAGGTCTCCTCCATTGCTGAGAAGTCTGGGCTTTGAGGTGGTATTGCTAAGGCAAGAACTGCACAAAACATTCTGAGCCCAAAGTAGCTCCAAATCTTCAGTTTGGGATAATGAAATCCAAGTGACATTTCAAGAAGAGACTGTTCACAGTGGTAGTGTTCATAATGCCAAAAAAATGCCCTATGAAAGGAAAATGGGTAGTTGGGGTAGAGGCATTCTGTGGATGACTGGATGGCAAAGAGACAGAAGAAACCACAGCTCGATACAACAATGTGGAAGAATCTTAGCAACATAATGAAGAGTGAAACAATTAATCTCAAAGGATTATTTATAACAAGATGCCTTGTCTATAAAGTTTACCAACAACTAAGTAAAAAACACTGTTTAGGCCTCTACAGATACATGGTTGTGATAATATCACATGAGCTCAGTAAGACCTCTGGCTCCTCTTTTTTTTTAATTTAATAAATCTTTATTATTCAGATTATTATAATTGTTCCTCTCCCCCCCCATAACTCCCCTCCACCCAGCTCCCCCTCACTCCATTGTCCTCATCCATAGATGTACAACTTTTGTCCACTATCTCCTTGCATCACACTCACCCCTTTCCCCCTGAGAATTGTCAGTCCACTCCCTTTCTATGGCCTTGATTCTATTCTATTCACCAGTTTATTCTGTTCATGAAATTTTTAATTCACTTGTTGATAGATATATATTTATTGTTCATAATTTTTATCTTTACCATTTTCTTCTTCTTCCTCTTCTTAAAGAGTACCTTTCAGCATTTCATATAATTCTGGTTTGGTGGTGATGAACTCCTTTAGCTTTTTCTTATCTGTGAAACTCTTTATCTGCCCTTCAATTCTGAATGATAGCTTTGTTGGGTAGAGTAATCTTGGTTGTAGGTTTTTGCTATTCATCACTTTAAATATTTCTTGCCATTCCCATCTGGCCTGCATAGTTTCTGTTGAGAAATCAGCTGATAATCATATGGGTGCCCCCTTCTAGGTAATTAACTGTTTCTCTCTTGCTGCTTTTAATATTCTCTCTTTGTCTTTTGGTATTTTAATTATGATGTGTCTTGGTGTGGTCCTCTTTAGATTCCTTTTCTTTGAGGTTCTGTGCACTTCCTCGATTAGTACTTCTGTTTCTCTTTCACTAAGTGGGGGAAGTTTTCAGTCATTATTTCTTCAAATAGGTTTTTAGTATCTTGCTCTCTCTCTTCTTCTGGCACCCTCATCATTCATATGTTAGTACACTTGAAGTTGTCCCAGAGGCTCCTTACACTATTGTCACACTTTTGGATTCTTTTTGTTTTTGCTTTTACAGTGGAGTGTTTTCTGCTTCTTTGTATTTCAAACCTTTGACTTGATTCTTGTGTTCCTCCAGTCTGCTGTTAGGTCTCTGTATAATATTTTTTATTTCAGTCAGTGTATGTTTAATTTCTAGTTGGTCCTTTTTAATCAGTTCTTGGGTCTTGCTAAATTTATTCATTTTTCTAGGAAATTCTTGAAAAACCTTATAACTGTGGTTTTCTACTCTATATTCAGTCATTTGTTTTCCTCCATTTCTTTTGTTTGTGATATATTTCTTTGTCTCTGCATTTTTGCTGTTTCCCTGAGTTGGTAGAGTAGCTTTATGTGATAGGTGTCTTATTGGGCCAGTAGCTCACCTCCCCATTTACCTGAGGTGGACTGTCTTGGTGCACCCCTTTGTGGACTTGTGGACAGCCTTGTTATAGTTAAGTCTTGATTGTTGTTGGTATCACTGGGGAGGGATTGACCTCCAAGCCAATTGGTTGTGAGGATCAGCTGTGTCTGTGCCGGGAGAACTTCTGTGCTGGAGTCAGCCTTATGATATAAGACTTGCAAAATTGCAAAAGCCTCTGTATTCAGCTTGGATGAGGCAGAGTCTCAGGGCTGAGCAGACAGTCTTGGCTTCCGTCAGCCCTACCTAAGAGGCTTCTGGGTCTCAGTGTCCCTCGGGAATTTCTGCATCCCTCTCTACATGCACTGGTGCTCTTGTGCGCCTCCAGACTTCTGCCTTTCACAGCTCCCCTAAATTTACATGCACTCCTTCCTTTTCTTGACAGTCCAGATGCCCCCCTCCCAACCCCCTGTATGAGTCTCACCCAGAACTGGGGTTCAGTGTAGTCAGGAGTTTCCATCACCCTCCCGCTAGAGAAAGCTGGTCAGGCACTCCGCTGCCTGTCCTCTCCACGCACATGTCTCTGTACCTCAGCTTTTTGCAGCTCCTCTGAGTTTCTGTGAGCCCTTTCTCTCCTTCTAGTTGTAGAATTTCCATTCAGCCGGCTTTCCTGTGGTTCTGGATGATGTCCATTCTGTCTTTTAGCTGTATATTTGAAATTGTTGTGCAAGGCAGCAGTTTAGGTGTTCACCTATGCTGCCATCTTGGTTTCTCCCCTGTCTCCTCATTGTTTCTAAACACACTTCCTTCTGAAATCAGGGAAAGCCTGGGGTAATGAAATGTCACCAAAGTGCTCAATGTCACTTTAGGGCAGGAATATCTAACAGGTGCTTGAGCTTTTCTTCTTCTCCTCTGTGAAAGCAAACCCCAGATCTCAGTGTTGAATAGCTGCACCATAAGATAGCCGCTGTACTTCATCCGTGTCTGCAGTGGACAGAGGCCGTTGATCTACACTGGTCACATAGCAAGAGAGAAATAAACCTGTAATGGGCTGAGCCACTGAGATTAGTGGTTACTGTTACTGTGGCATCTAACTAGTTTATCCTGCCTGATACAGTAATAAAAGTTTATTTTAAAAGGTAGAGGGCCAAAACCGGTTTGGCTCAGTGGATAGAGCATCGGCCTGCGAACTGAAAGGTCCCAGGTTTGATTCTGGTCAACAGCATGTACCGTGGTTGCAGGCACATCCCCAGTAGGGGGCATGCAGGAGGCAGCTGATCTATGTATCTCTCTCATCAATGTTTCTAAATCCCTATTTCTCTCCCTTCCTCTCTGCAAAAAATCAATAATTAATGTATATATTTTTTTAAAAAGGCAAAGGAATAAGAAACACAAAATCCAGTAATTACCTCTAAGGAGGAGTTGGAGGATATCATAAGGGAGAAGCACAAGATGGGTAAAAATATTGTTAAGGCTCTAGAACTAGGGTTGAGTTCTGAGTTCTGATGGATTTATCATGTCATTGTAAACAAAACAAAAAATCATTGTAAACAAATTAATTAAAGTGGCCATACAGGGGCCAAAAATAAGAGTGTGTCATTAAGTAGGGGTTATGATTTACCCAGTTCTGTGTACCTGAAGTTCATTTAAAACTATTTGAATATATCAATTTGATCCCAAAATTTCAACAAAAACAAAAAGACATGTCCAAATCAGAATGCCTCACTCATATCTTCTTAAACAGGTGAGCTTCTGGAAGTTGATAACCACAAAAACTGAACACTGAGATGGGTATGTGATTGCAAAATTCTTATGAAAAGAGATCTAAAAGTTTTATTGAACTCTGGCTGGTTTGGCTCAGTAGGTAGAATGTTGACCTCTAAATTGAAGGATCCTGGGTTCAGTTCCAGTCAAGGGCACATGCCCACATAGTGGGCTCGAACCCCAGTAAGGGGTGTGCAAGGAACAGCAGATCAACTGTTCTCATCATTGATGTTTCTCTCTCCATTCCCCTTCTTCTCTGAAATCAATAAAAATATACTTTATAAATAAAGTTTTGAATTCTCACAAAAGCCTGGAAACTAGTAATAATTAATGTATATATTTTTAAATTTAATAAATCTTCATCGTTCAGATTATTACATTTGTTTCTCTTTTCCACTCCATAGCTCCCCTCCACCCAGCTCCCACTCCTCCCTCTACCCTTACCTCCCCCCACATTGACTTCATCCATAGGTGTATGATTTTTGTCCAGTCTCTTCCTGAACCCCCCTCCTCCCTTCTCCCATGAGAATTATTAGTCCACTCCCTTTCTGTGCTCCTGATTCTATTATATTCACCAGTTTATTCTGTTCATCAAATTTTTAATTCTCTTAATTTTTAGATTCACTTATTGATAGATATGTATTTATTGTTCATAATTTTTTATCTTTTACCTTTTTCTTCTTTCTCTTCTTAAAGGGTACCTTTCAGCATTTCATATATTACTGGTTTGGTGGTGATGAACTCCTTTAGCTTTTTCTTATCTGTGAAGTTCTTTATCTGACCTTCAATTCTGAATGATAGCTTTGCTGGATAGAGTATTCTTGGTTGTAGGTTCTTGCTATTTATCACTTTGAATATTTCTTGCCACTCCATCTGGCCTGCATAGTTTCTGTTGAGAAATCAGCTGACAACCGTATGGGTGCTCTCTTATAGGTAATGAACTGGTTTTCTCCTGCAGCTTTCAATATTCTTTCTTTGTCTTATGCCCTTGGTATTTTAATCATGATGTGTCTTGGTATGGTCCTCTTTAAATTCCTTTTATTTGGGATTCTGTGTGCTTCCTGGACTTGTAAGTCTATTTCTTTCACCAGATGTGAGAAGTTTTCAGTCATTATTTCTTCAAATAGGTTTTAAGTATATTGCTCTCTATCTTCTTTTAGCACCCCCACAATTCTGATGTTGGTACGCTTGAAGTTGTCCAGGTGGCTCCTTACATTATTTTCACATTTTTGGATTCTTTTCTCTTCTTGTGTTTCCGGTTGAGTATTTTCTGCTTTTTTATATTTCAAATTATTGACTTGATTCTTGCCTTCCTCTAGTCTGCTGGTAGGTCTCTGTATAATATTTTTTTTATAATTCTATTATCTTTATTTTTTATTATTATTAATTTTTTATACATATCTCCATATTGCTCCCCCTCCTTCCCAGGCATACCCCAATTCCCCAGTGTCTATGTTCATTGGTTATGCTTATATGCATTCACACAAGTCCTTTGATTGATCTCCTATCTACCCCACATAACCTTAACTTTCCTGCTGTAATTTCACAGCCTGTTTGAAGCTTTACTGCCTCTGCATCTATCCTTTTATTCATCAGTTTATAATGTTCTTTATTATCCACAAATAAGTGAGATCATGTGATGCTTCTCTTTCATTGACTGGCTTATTTCACTAAGCATAAGACTCTCTAGTTCCATCCAGGTTGCTGCAAATGGTGATAATTCCTTCTTTTTAATGGCAGCATAGAATTGCATTGTGTAGATGTACCATAGTTTTCTGATCCACTCATCTGCTGATGGGCATCTAGGCTGTTTCCAAATTGTAGCTATTGTAAATTATGCTGCTATGAACATAGGGGTGCATAAATCCTTTCTGATTTCTTAGAATAAATTCCTAAGAGTGGGTTTACAGGGTCAAATGGGACATCCATTTTTAGTTTTTTGAGGAAACTCCATACTGTTCTCCACAGTGGCTGCACCAGTCTGCATTCCCACCAACAGTGCA
>PVJN01037460.1:0-20897 GCA_004026805.1 Lasiurus borealis | reverse complement strand
CCACAATTCTGATGTTGGTACGCTTGAAGCTGTCCCAGAGTCTCCTTACATTATATTCACATTTTTGGATTCTTTTCTCTTCTTGCTTTTCCATTTGAGTATTTTCTGTTTCTTTGTATTTCAAATTTTTGACTTGATTCTTGCCTTTCTCTAGTCTGCTGTTAGGACTCTGTATAATATTTTTTATTTCAGTCAGTGTCTCTAGTTGGTCCTTTTTGATCTCCTCTTGGGACTCGCTAAATTTATCCATCTTTTCTAGCATATTCTTGAAAAGCCTTATAAGCGTGGTTTTGAACTCTATATCCAGTCGTTTTTTTTCCCTCCATTTCTTTTGTTTTTGATCCCTTCCCTTGTCTTGGCATTTTCACTATGTCGGGGAAACTTCTGTACTTGCAAAACCGCAGAAGCCTCTGTTGAGCTTGGGATGGGTGGAGTCTCAGGGCTTAAGGGACCGCCTTGCCTTCCAGTCGGCCCCGCCCTCCATGGCCCCCGAGTCTCACGTGACTGGGTAATCGCTGGAGCGGTCCTTGTGCGTGTGCGTCCGCAGTGCCTCTAGACCGCTGCCTTTAGAGCTCCCCTGCCCGCCAGGACCACACGAGTCTAGATCTCCAGGGTTTTGCCCGAAAGAGGGGCCCAGTGGAGTCAGAAGTGGCACAGTTGGGAGGGTCTGTCTCCCGCCCAGTCGCAAAAGCCAGCGGCACAATCAGCAATCTGTCTTCCGCGTAGCTCTGTGCCTGTGCGTGTGCATGACCTCGACCAGACCTCCTATCTTTTGCGACTCCCTTAAATTTCTGTGCACTTCTCCCTTTTCACAGTCCAAACTCCCCCCGTATGAGTTTTGGCTGGATCTGGGGTTTAGTGATAAGGGGTTCAATGCCGTTGGGAGTCTCCGTTTCCCCCCCCCCACCCCCCCCCGCTAGAGAAAGCCAGCCAGGTACTTGGGCATCTGCTCTCTCAGCGCGCGTATCTCTGTACCTCAGCCTTTTGCAGCTCCTCTGGGTCTCTGTGAGCCCCTCTCTTCCTTCTAGTTGTAGAACTTATACTGGGCCAGCTTTCCTGTGGTTCTGGATGATGTCTGTTCTGTCTTTTAGTTGTAGTTTTGAAATTGTTGTACGAGGCAGCAGTGTAGGCGTTTACCTATGCCACCATCTTGGATTCTCTCCTCTGTTGCCCACTTTTTTATTGGATCATTTATCATCCTTTTATTAAGTTGTATAGGTTGGCTGTAGATGTTGGAGATTAAACCTTATCAGTGATAACATTTACAAATATGTTCTCCCATACAGTGGGCTTTCTTGTTTTGTTGATGGTTTCTTTTGTTATGCAAAAGCTTTTTGTTTTGATATAGTCCCATTTGTTTATTTTCTCTTTAACTTCCATTGCCCTAGGGACAGTATCAGTGAAGAAGTTCCTTTGGCATATTCTGAGATTGGGCTGCCTGTGGATTCCTCTAGTATTTTTATGGTTTCCCGTCTTATGCTTAAATCCTGTATCCATTTGGAGTTTATTTTTGTGTATGGTGTAAGATGATGATCTAATTTCATTTTTTTACATGTATCTGTCCAGTTTTTCCAACACCATTTATTGAAGAGACTATCTTGAGTCTATTTCATGTTCATGCCTCCTTTGTCAAATATTAATTGAGCATAGTGGTTTGGGTTGATATCTGGATTCTCTATTCCATTTGTCTATATGTCTGTTCTTGTTCCAGTACCAGGCTGTTTTGAGAACAGTGGCTTTATAATACAGCTTGAATTCTGGTATTGAAATCCCACTTATTTTATTCTTCTTTCTCAGGATTTTGTGACTATTTGAGGTTTTTTATTTATTTATTTTTTTATTCCAGATGAATCTTTGGAGAGTTCTCTCTAGGTCTGAAATATTTAGTTGGTATTTTAATGGGAAATGCATTGAATCTATAGATTGCTTTGGGTAGTATGGACATTTTAATGATGTTGATCCTCCCAATCCATAAGCATGGTATGCTTTTCCATCTGTTTACGACTTCCTCTATCTCTTTTTTGAGTGTCCTGTAGTTTTTCCCATATAGGTCTTTTACTCCTTAATTTTTATTCCTAGGTATTTTAATTTTTTTGATGCGATGGTAAATGGGATTGCTTTTTTAGTCTCTCTTTCTGTAAGTTCACTATTAGAATTTAGAAGTGACATAGATTTCTTGGTATTAATTTGATATCCTGCTACATTGCCAAATTCATTTATTAAGTCTACTAGTTTTTTGATGGCATCTTTCAGGTTTTTTATGTAGAGTATCATGTCATCTGCAAATAAGGATAGCTTTACTTCTTCTTTTCCAATTTGGATACCTTTTATTTTTTTTTCTTGTCTAATTGCAATGGCTAATACTTCCAGTACTATGTCGAACAGGAGTGGTGAGAATGGGCATCCCTGTCTTGTTCCTGTTCTTAGGGGAAATGGTTTTACTTTTTGCCCATTAAGTGTGATGTTAGCTGTGGGTTTATCATATATGGCTTTTATGATGTTGAAATATGATCCTTCTATTCCCACCTTGCTGAGAGTTTTTATCAAGAAAGGGTATTGGATTTTGTCAAATGCTTTTTCTGCATCAATTGATGATTATGTGATTTTTTTCTCTCAATTTGTTTATGTGATGTATCACATATTGATTTGCGGATATTGTACCAGCCTTGCATTCCCTGGGATAAATCCTACTTGGTCATGGTGTATGATCTTTCTGATGTACTGCTGGATCCGATTTGCTAGAATTTTGTCTAGGATTTTTTCACCTATGTTTATGAAGGATATTGGCCTGTAATTCTATTTCATTGTGTTGTCTTTATCTGGTTTTGGTATTAGGATGATGCTGGCTTCATAGAAGGTGTTTGGAAGTGTTCCTTCCTCTTGAATTTTTTGGAATAGTCTGAGGAGGCTAGGTTTTAATTCTTCCTTGAGTGTTTGGTAAAACTCTCCTATGTAGCCTTCTGGTCCAGGCTTTTGTTTACTGGAAGCTTTTTGATGACTGCTTCAATTTCTTCCATAGTTATTGGCCTATTGAATATTTAGATTCTTCCTGATTGAGTTTTAGAAGGTTATACTTTTTTAGGAATATGTCCATTTCCTGCAGGTTGTCCAGTTTGTTAGAATAGAGTTGTTCATAGTATTTTTTAACAGTCCTTTGTATTTCAGTAGGGGTCTAAATCCATTTTCTTTACAAAGCTTTCTCCCTTCCTATAAGACAGTGGTTGGCAAACCACGGCTCACAAGCCACATGTGGCTCTTTGGCCCCTTGAGTGTGGCTCTTCCACAAAATACCACAGCCTTTTTGAAGAAGTGGCATTAGAAGAAGTTGAAGTTTAAAAAAATTTGCTCTCAAAAGAAATTTCAATCATTATACCGTTGATATTTGGCTCTGTTGACTAATGAGTTTGCCGACCACTGCTGTAAGACATAAAACAATATCTATTGAACATCTTGTGAGTAGAAACCAGTAGCTTCCTAGTTCTAATATATATATATATATATCTTCATTCTCAATGGGAAATCTGTTTTTAAAAATGGGGTTGGGGGAAGTTGTAGTATGCCACAGCAAGTAGGAAACTAAATTACTTTCTAGGATATCATGTCCATTTAGCCTCTACTACAAAAGTCAGCAGTTCTTCATATGCCTGAGGCACAAAAGAAATGAGACTCAAGCAAAATCAAGCCACAGGACCAGAGACATTTAGGGAAACACTCTTTTCTTTCAGGATGGATGCCTCCTCATTAGTTTTTACAGAGGTGCGTGCTTTTGCAGATGTTCTGAATAGAGATACCTACCAGCACACACACACATGAAAACTGGCTGAACATGGGCTCCTGTCCAAACACAGAGCTTGCTGAAATGTGCTCAAAGAGGGTGGTTTCATCCT
This sequence comes from Lasiurus borealis, assembly GCA_004026805.1. Taxonomy (NCBI): domain Eukaryota; kingdom Metazoa; phylum Chordata; class Mammalia; order Chiroptera; family Vespertilionidae; genus Lasiurus; species Lasiurus borealis. Next base: position 17,010 of record PVJN01037460.1, on the reverse strand, counting down.
GTCAGGATACACATGGACTTTAAATGTGTGTGTGAGTGTGTGTGTGTTTTCTACTTTGTGCCAATATATTAAATTAAAATGCATTCATTAAAAACATTGTCAGAGCTTATTAATAAACTATCTTATAATTGTACAAATCAAGTCACAAGGCCTTTTGCATACTAAAGGGTGGTTGCCTGGTTAGCTTATCTGCAACTGTTTATCTTCAACCATGTTAAGGCATTTGAAACCTTTAAATCAGTGGTTCTCAACCTTTCTAATGCCACAAACTTTAATACAGTTCCTCTTGTTGTGGTGACCCCCAACCATAAAATTATTTTTGTTGCTACTTCATAACTATAATTTTGATACTGTTAATAAATCATAATGTAATTATCAGTGTTTTCTGATGGTCTTAGCTGATCCTGCTAGCAGTTCTCAACCTGTAGATTCCCTAAGACCATTGGAAAACACAGATACTCACATTACGATTCATTAACAGTAGCAAAATTACCATTATGAAATAGCAATGAAAATAATTTTATGGTTGGGATCACCACAACATGAGGAACTGTATTAAAGGTTCGTGGCATTAGAAAGGTTGAGAACCACTGCTTTAAATCATGATTGTCCTGTCAGGATAAGAATCCATTATCTCCTAAAACAAACTTAAAAATCAAGATTTATAATTGAGTCCTAAAAATGTAAATATTATATTGTATTTGTCAAATTTAAATTAGTTTTTAAGAAGAAAGAGAAGGAAAATGTGGCAAAAACAGGACTTTAGTTCCCACAAAGCCCAATTCTCAGAACCACATTGCATAATTGTCCAGCATGAGAGATTAAGGGACAGGATGTTATAAGACCAAAGTAACTTTGGCCTCCCACAGAAAGTTCTGGCAGTGAAGGCCCACTCAGAAGATGGGAGAGGATCTCCAGTATTGTCACATTTGAAACCCAGCTCTGTACTCCTCTTGCCCTGATCCTAGGAGGTCTCTGAATCACTAGTCAGGGGTAGCATTCTTGTTTGAAGTCTTCAGAGTTTTTCCAGTTGTAACAGATGTCCCTGCATGTATGGCTACTTGGAGGAATAAGGCAGAGATATGGTTTGGGGTTCATATTAATGGGCTGAAATCACAGATTTAGTAGGATGAAAAACCTGTTGGCACTCAGTGTCTTTGCCAGGTTTCGGGACTGCAGATTTTGCCCTGGGTGGCCCCCTTTGGGAGGAGAACTGGGGATTCATAAAGATCTAAACCTGAACAAAACACACTTACCTGTTGTCATTGCTTATTGCACCTAAAGGAACACATTCATACATAGGCCTGTAAACTGTGGGGTATTGGGCACGTATCCGCATGCACATCCACAGGCTAGCAAGCAGGTGCTTTTGCAAACTGACCTAATTGGGAAATGTGGCCTTTTTCAGGCAGCTTAAGGCCACACATTTGGGTCACCAGTACCCTCTGCTGGTCACCATGGAAAACTGCTTAGATGTGACAGAGATCCAAAGCTGCAGCTAGTCCACTGGGAACAGAAATGATGGCATGGAGCCCTTGTGTTCAAGCCAGACTGAGCCTGGGCATGAATAATTCTCCTCTGGTGTGAGTTAAATAATGTGTCTTCATTGCACCATATAAACAATGTGCCTGGTGCAGCTGCTCCCTTTGTCTATTAGACTGGCCTTGTTCAGAAATGTGGAGCCGGTGCCTTAGCAGGTAGCACACCTGTAGAGCACATGAATGATCCAAATCCCCTTCTTCCAAACCAGTCATTTCTCTGTGGTAGGAACACTTGATGCCACCTATTTACCTATGGTAATTTATGTGTCTATAGAATCTGATTTCTCAGTTGTCTAATTAGAACAGAGTAGAACTTCTAAGCTGGAAGGAGAGTTAAGGCATTGACCCTCAGCTGGTGTGCAGTTCACCAGAGCCTGGAGAAATGCAGGTCTCAGCCCTCTCAGATCGACTGCATCAAATCTGCACTCTATCAGTGATTCCTGTGGCTGTGCTTTAGTGCCTTTGAGAACATGCTCAGCACCCCTAATTTACTTTCTTCTCAGGTTGCCCAGCCAATTAAATTAGCCTTGTTATTTTATCAGCTTCATTCCCCTCTGAGTCCTCCAGCATCCCAGCCCCTCCACTACCACCTACTGGTTCTTGTCATCGGTGTGACTAGAGGGGATCTGGAAGACTGCTCTGCTTTCTGGGGCCATGATCCCTAAAGCACAGATAGAGATTCATACATGGTTATAGCTGGATTAAGCAATGAATAATAGCCACTGCACTTATTGGGTGCTACTGAGTGCCCAGCACTGTAGGATAAGCTGTATACATTGTCTCTAATCTTGACATTTCTTAGTTCTATTTTTCAGATAAGGAAACAGACTCAGATGAGTTAAATTGTTCCCTTAGGTCTGTGGTTAGTAAGTGGCCTCAGGGACATCCAGATACAAGCCCTACCACCCTGTGAGTGAGTCTTGACCTCCAGTCCTTTTATTGTTTTTAATGCAAATAGCTTGGAAGGAGGAAGTAGTAAATCACCAACTTGTTAGGGGGACCCAAAAAGTACTCCTAAAATGAACAAGAGTTAGGAGGTATTTTCTTCTCTCTCACTTCAAGTTTCAGGGGCCCAAGTAAAGATTGTTGCTTATATACTATAAAATAAACAGGCTTTCTTTTTCTTAGGGAATGCCACTCCATTACCTAATCTGTCTGTGTAAACTCCCCATAAATCAACCGGGTGCCAACAGTATTACCCCAATAGGCAAGTGAGGAAACTGAGGCCCAGAAAGAGGCCTAAGCTAGGTGTGAGTGACTTAAGAAGCTAAAGCCAGGGACTCTGTCCAGGCCTCTGGCCCTGACCCTATTCCAGTCAAAATGTCTTTCACAAGCAGCTTTAATCCCGTTAAGGCCTCCTTGGTCTCCTGGACAGAAAAGTGCCAGGATAGCAGAAGTATTATCTAGTCTCGTGATTTTAAAAACCATCTGAATCAGTGGTTCTAAACTGGGGGCTGCCCTAGCCAGTGTGGTTCAGTTAGAATGTCATCCTATGCACCAGAGGTGGCAGATTCATTCCCAGTCTGGGTACATCCCCAGGTTCGGTCCCTGGTGGGGAGACAACTGATCAATGTTTCTCTCTCATCAATGTTTCTCTTTCTTGCTCTCTCCTCCCCTTCCCTTTCTTCCTCTAAGATCAATTAAAAAGTAAATAAAATAAACTAAGAGCAATTTTGACCCTGGAGACATTTGGCAATGACTGCAGCTATTTCTCATCATCAAAAATTGGGAGTGGGGAATACTACTGGAACCCAGTGGACAGAGGCCAGGGATGATATTCTGCCCAGAACAAACCCACACAACAAAATATTATCTGGTCCAAAAGATACCATGAAACTGAGACTGAGAAACTGTGATCTAAATGCTTTCTCATTTTTCTAGGGCCCACTACATAGAAACTTAAACAGTAAGTAGATTGTGCTGATGTGCTATATCTTATATATAGTATAAACTGTTTCCATTATCTCTCACTGCTTAACCACTATTCTTAGTGGATCAGAACAACAGCAATTTGTTTAGCTCATGAATCTGCAATTTGGACAGGGCTCAAGGTCAGTGAGGAAAGCTTATCTCTGCTTTACTGTGTCTGTGGCCTCAGCTAGGAGACTTCAAGGTGGGGGAGTGACAGCTAGGGACCGTCAGTGTAAGGCATGTTCACTCATGCTGGGACTCAGAGGAACTTAGTGCAGCCTCTGGGCAGTGTGGCTTAGGCTTCCTCAGAATAAGGCAGCTGGGTTCCCAGTCCTTTTATTGTTTTTAAAGCAAATAGCCATATGCAGACAACCTATTAAACCTATATTCTTCTCATGCTGGAGACACAGAAATGAACACAACACTAAAAAGAAAACTCATCTTGGCCAGTGTTTCTCAGTGGTTAGATGTCGGCCCATGCACCAAAGAGTTATGGGTTCAATTCCCAGTCCAGGGCACATACCTGAGTTGCAGGTTTGTTGCTCAACTCCCGTCGGCAGGAGTGTGAGATGCAACCAATGGATGCGTCTTTCTCACATCAATGTGTTGTTCCGATGCTGGCCTTGTCCTTACCCCTCTCCACTTTCCCCGCCCACCTTTCATTCTAGCTTAAAGCAATGGAAAAATATCCCTAGTCAGTTTGGCTCAGTGAATATAGCAGCAGCCTGCACACCAAAGTAGCCCAGATTTGATTCTGGTCAAGGGCACCTAGGTTGCATGTACCTTCCCTAGCCCAGGCCTTGGTCAGAATTTATCCAGGGGGCAACCAATAGATATATTTCTCTCAAATTTCTCTCTGTTTTTCCCTCTCTCTTCTATCTCTAAAAATCAATGGAAAAATATCCTTGGGTGATGATTTAAAACAGAGTATCAACCTTAGTCAAGGTTAGCCTGAGACCATGATAAAGTGAGACCAAGCAAGCTCTTTAAAAATAAATAAATAAAAGCCTAATATGCTAAGTGTCCCAATGGTTCATTTGATCATTTGACCAGTTGCTATGATGTGCACTGACCAGCAAGGAGCAGACGCTCTGACTGGTAGGTTAGCTTGCTGCTGGGGTCCAGCCAATAACGATTGGGTGAGACAGGCCAGACACACCCTAGAGACCTCTCACAGTCCCTCCCTTGCCCCAGTCGTGCATTGGTGAGGTCCCTTGGCCTGGCCTTCGCCTTCTTGCAATCTGGGACCCCTTGGGGGATGTTGGAGAGCCACTTTCAGCCCGATCCCCGCAGGTCAGGCTAAGGGACCCCACTGATGCACGAATCTGTACACCAGGCCTCTAGTAAATAAATAAAAGGAATGGAAAATTAATCCTCAGGATAGGATTAACAGTAACAACAAAATAATTTCTGCCCTAGTCAAATTTACGTGCCAACAAAGGAGATAATATAATAAACATGTACAGTATATAATTTGTTAAATGATGAAAGTGCAAAGGATTAAAATATAGCCAGAAATGGGGTAGTGCTGAGGTTGGGTTGCAATTGTAATAGGCTGGTATGGTCATGGAGTACCTCACTGATGAGGTGACAAGTGAGCAGAGACTTGAAGGAGATGAGGGGACAGGCCCTGAGGCTATCTGGGGACACAGCATTGTAGGCCAAGGAAACAGCAAGTATAGGACTGAGGTGACAGCACACTTGGTGTGTTCAAGGAACAGCAAAGATGCCAGATGGGCTGCAGGAGAGTGAGCAAGGGGAGAGGGATAGGAGAGGCACTGTGTTTCTCGTGTATCTGGAAATCTTTTTTCTAAATCATACATTTTAGTTTCAAGAAGCTCAGCTTTTTAGAATTACAGAATTGCACAGTATGGCAGGTGGACAGAACTGATAAAACTGTGTAGAATGAGAAAGGTGTACTATCCTTTTCTCCAGGCCTTGGAAATCTGGGGGAAAGGATTGTGGAAAGAGGGCATTCCCTCTTTATAAGTTAACATCATGCTCGACCCCCCCCCCCCCCGAATCTGTCCCTAAAAGGCATTTCCTTTTATTCCCCTCCTTCTCTGGGAGACGAGAATGCTTTTTCAACTTAGGCTGAGGTGGTGACCTCTCTGAACATTCTTTTATTCTGGAAAGTAATCACTGCACTGGCTTGTGTGAGGTGATGGGCCTTGCTCTGCAGTGTTTTTAGTTTCATACCATCAGATGTGGCCGCTGTCCTATGTGTGGCCCTTGAAAGAGGCAGTTCAAATCTCCTGCCTCTGCAGGGCTGGGAGTTCAGCTTCGGGAAGGAACAGGAGGACATAGAGAGTCCCTTCTTCTCCTTGCTCCTGGAAAGATCCACTCTCTTCCTGAGAATTGGCCCAGGTTATCAGGAAGTCAGAACCCAACCATCTCAGCAGAGTGAAATGGAGAAGGTGGGACTTAGGTGTCAGGGTGTCAGGAGTAGAGTGCCTTAATAACTGCCCGTGTTTCCTCCCTCAGGTTGCCTTAGAAATGCTTTTTACTGGGGAGCCCATATCTGCTCAGGAGGCCTTGCTCCATGGGCTGCTCAGTAGAGTAGTGCCAGCAGAGCAGCTGGAGGAAGAGACCATGAGAATCGCAAGAAAGATCGCTTCCTTGAGCCGACCTGTGGTGTCTTTGGGCAAGGCCACCTTCTACAAGCAAGTGCACCAGGACCTTAGAACAGCCTACCACCTGGCCTCCCAGACCATGGTGGACAATGTGGCCTTGCAAGATGGGCAGGAGGGAATCAAGGCCTTCATCCAGAAGAGAAAGCCCATCTGGTCACACTGAGTCGGCCATATTAGAGGGATGAAAGGAGTGTGTGACCCAGGGAACAGCACTCGAGATGCTCTCCACTCCCCACCACCACTACTGCCTCATGACAGGTCCCACTGCTGGGGTCTGTATTCAAAACCATGGTTCCATAGGGAAAGGATGAAACGGAGACTCAAAGGTAATGCTAATTTAAGGGTAGTGAGCACATATGCTGGATCAGCTGTGGTAGTAAACCTGGAATTTTATACACCTTTTCACGGGACTTGAAGTGTGGGATCACACTGACATGGGAGAAGGTGATGATAAAATGTCCTGTGTGGTGGAGGGAAGTCTATTTTCCCAGATAATGAATCATTTCCAATCTCCATGAGGTATTCTCCACATTGCACATCTTGATTCTATTGAGAAAGAAACATGCCTATGACTTTGGAATAATTGGATGTGATTTTAAAATATTAAGTATTTAGAGAGACTGGTATTTTATCTTCTTAACCAGGACATAAACTGTTTGAGGAAAAAAAATAAATTAATTCTTTCTTTGTACTACAAACACTGAGAAGGTGCCTGATGTTTTTGTAGTGAATGTCCTGGCCACTGGAGCTACTGTGAAACCGGGACCCTGGGTACAACCTGAGGATAAAAACATCAGGATAGGTGGGAAGAATGCAGAACACACGTCCTGCCCACTAAAGATCACCTGCTCAGGACATGCTTCCAAACTCTGCTCAGCTTCTGGTGAGAACCAAAGTAGCATCGGGCAGTTGAATCCCCAGCTGAGCAAGGGTGTGGCTTAGAACCTAAACATGATGCTTTCTGTCTGGCCAAGAAATGTTCTAAATCTCCTCTCCTCAAGCTTGCCCAGCTAAGAGTAGAATGTAGTTCTAAATGTGGTTAATACCAACCAAAGATGAGAACCATGTGGCTCTAGCCAGTGGTTCGCACTCAGGGCAAGCATTTCTTGGTATGATGTCCTCTAGTGGTTTCACAGGTTTCTATTCAGATTGGCATGTTTTTGTGTAGTATTTTTTTTTTTAAATAAGTTTAGAAAGGTTAATAAAAGAGTGCCCCTCCTGAGTGGAAAGATCATTAGAACTACATCTGCTGGACACCTGACATGCTACATTTTCCTTCAGTAGCTACAGTGATCTCCATCTCACACGTGAATAGCTGAGGCCCACATGGTCCCAGATCAAACAGCTGACACTGAGTACAGTGAGGGTTCCAAACTTATCTGCATGGTGAAGTCATGGGTGCTTTCTCCTTGCCACACTGCCTTAATGGGGAGGCCAGCCCAAAGAAGTGACTTTCCTGTTCCATGGCAGCTTCCCAACCAAAATTAACAGACCAGGCACTCCTCACTACAGAACTCTGCCAGTGTGCAGGAGACATCGGATTTGAGTTATTGGCAGACCACAAATGGAGTTTTTCTACAAAACTAATAAAGAGCTGGCTGCAGTTCTAAAGTAGGTGGTAAAGAATGGAGCTGCCAGAACAGTGCAGTCAGTGGGATTCCTATTGCACCCTCTCTCCAGAGGGTGGCAGTGGCAGTCACTGGCAGAGTCAAATCACACAGCATAGAGGAAAAGGTGTTATAAAGTCTCTGGGCTTTAGAGAAAGTAACAAAGCCTTCTCACACATTTGGCAAATGAAAAGCAAAGGTTAACAACTGTCCAGTGTCTGTGTGAGTCACATGATTCCCTCAAACCGTGAAATCCTGGGGCCTCTGGGCTGCCTTCCCAGCCTGTGAACTGATGTGCCCTCAGAGACTAGCTATAATTCTTAATAGGCTCTTGTGCATAAATAATCCAGAATGAAAGTCTGCTACCTACCTTCTGATGTCATATAATTAACCCCAAGGCTAATATAAATTTTGGGTTAATATGTATCAGCTTCCTTCCACTGGGACATAGAATGAACATTTTCTGCTAACATGTTATGATTGCCTCTGGAAAGTCTAGTATATTCGTCTTTCCCTGTGTTATTTTACTTCTCAGGGAGCTTTGCTGAGCTCATCCCAGTAGTCATCACCCCAGCAGTATAGGGGGTTGGAAGGTCAGTGAAACAGGTGTTCACTCTGCTCACCTGGACAAGACCCATTCCAAAGGCTGGCCTGAGCCCTGGAAAATATAAAGAAATGGAGTGAATGACTGATTAACTTTACAGGAGAGAACTGTCAGGCAGTCCGATGAAGTAGCTCTTCCTATCCCCCTGCTATCTGGGAGTTCAGAGAGTGAAGGCATTTGCCACCATGGAGGGCTTGGACCTGTATGGTTCTGAAGCTTGTGCTCCTGATCACCACATTAGATTCTTCCCAACGTGACTACCACACTGAGGCCTGAAGGAGAAAGACTGCCAGTGCTCAATAGCAGCCAATTGGAAATGACACAGCCAAGCCAACAGTTTTGCTTCCCAAAAAGGATTCAGAAAAGTTCAAATAGGAACACAAAGGGTGCTTAGACCCAGGTTTGCTATCAACTAGCTGAGTCACTGTGTGCAGGTGATGTAACTAAGCCCTTTCAACACTCAGTTGCCCGGTCATAAAAATGCCCTGACTGGACACTTTTCCTTTTCTACAATACTGGTTTTGGAAACTTGAGTGAAACCTGAAACAGGAAACTTTTGTTTGTAGAAAATGCTCTTTTATGAATGAGGAATATGAGCATGCTATTTTTACATTGAAAACACCTTATTACATTTGAGAACAAGAAATCTGTGACAGACACAGAGGTTTTCAGGCCACATCTGAACCTTCTGATGTCATGGCTAGGAAGACCCTACAGCAGGCAGATCTCTATCAAAATTGGTAGCTACCCTTCCTTTGTCTAGGTGCATTACTCAGCCAGCCTCCTCTACTCTCTCCTTCCTCTGAAAACCCACGGTGCTAAGAGTATTTCCAAAGTGTGGCCCGTGGAAGGTTTGAACTGTACAAGTGCAGACCCCTGAGGTCCTCACTAGACCTAAATCATAAATTCTGGTTTGGGGGACCCCAAAATATGAATTTTAAAAAGAGATTTCCAAGTGATTCTGCTGCGCACTAAAGTGTGAACCCCTGCACCAGGGCATGACATATATCTTTGGCAGTGTCTACATTGGAGCATCGGACCTTTGTGATGAATTGTGAGCAGTTGTGTGACCTGGAGAGCACTCTGAAGAGACTTGACACTTCCAGGAGCCCCTTAAAGTCCTCCTCTGGGACAGATTTTAGGGGCTTACTCAGCCCTCGGTGCTGAAGCCTTTGGAAGTCCCACCTCCTATCCCATTAAATACCAGAACACACCCATATTGTGCAGCAAATATAATTTATTCTAGTTAGGGAAGGAAATGGAATTATTTGCTTTTTAAGATTTTAAATATATTTCATTAACTGATTATATCTAGGCAATCATCAAGTAGGTAAGAGTTAAATTCAACAATGAAATTGACATTTTGCAGTTAATATTAAATTTCAGTCTTGCAAGGGCTTTTCATTTGTATTGTGGGCTCAAAACTTATTTTTCAGGTCCCAACCAGAGACCCATGCAGTGTCTCTTGAAGGGAACACTGGCCTCCCAGGCTCACAGTTAGCAGGGTTGGCTGTTCCACAGGGAAATGGGGATGAGGGAAACCAGTGGATTAATCAGGTGTCATGAGGTTTATATTCCCAGCGTGCAGCCTTCAGACATCCTTATTGACTTTATATTGATACGAGTGGGTGCAGGCCAGGCTGAGGGACCCCACTGGTGCACATTCAAGCTGGGGAGGGACTGCAGGAGGGCTCCAGGGTGAGTCCCACCCATCCTGCTCATTCCTAATTGACCAGACCCCAGTAGCAAGCTAATCTATCAGTTGGAGCATCTGCTTCCTGGTGGTCAGTGCATATCATAGTGACTGGTCCACCATTTGACTCTCTGCCCCCTGGTGGTCAGTGCATGTCATAGTGAGCAGTTGAGCAGCTTTAGCATATCATTAGCATATACATTCTGATTAGTTGTTCAGTTCTGCTGTTTGGTCTATTTGCATATTACCTTTTTATTATATAGGAGTAGGGACCTGGTGCACAAAACTCATGCCCAGCCTGCCCCTTCTCACATACTGGGAGCCCTCAGGGGATGTCCTACTGATGACTTAGGGGAACAAGCCTAAGCTGCAGTCTGGCCTCCCTTTGTAGGAGATGACCAGGCTGATCAGGGAAAGACACCAGCCCCATCACCCCACTGTTGCAGCCATTGCCAGCTACCACCGCCACCAACATGGACTCCAGTCCCTTCACCATGAAAAAAATGACAATTTTCTTTAGGCATTTTCAAGATGTGTCTTTCATAGATATGACATTTCTTTCTCTCTTTCTTTCTCTCTCTCCTTTCCGTCCTTCCTTCCTTCCTTGTTTCCTTCCTTTCTTCCTTCCTTCCTTCCTTCACTTTCTTTCTTTTCTTTTTCTTTCTCCTCACCTGATGATGTTTCCATTGATTTTTAGAGAATGTGGAAGAGAGAAGGAGAGGCAGAGAGAAACATCCATGTAAGTGGGACACTTTGATTAGTTGTTTCCTACATGACCTAGGCCCCAGCCAGGGAGAAGCCTGCAACCTAGGTACATGCCCTTGATCAGAATTGAACCCAGACCCTGCGGTCAGCAGGCTGAGGCTCTATCCACTGAGCAAAACCAGCTAGGACAGGATATGATATTTCTTAGCCCTCCAGTAGTGGACCTTCATTGTTTTTTTGTTTGTTTTTTCTAGGAGTATGGTGGAAAAGCCCTAGATCAACTTTTTGGATTCTTATACCCAAGTTACTAAGAATATTATCAGTGGCATACAGGTAGCTTAGCCAATGAGAGGTCAGAAGAGGTATTTCCTCTGTAGTTCACAACTATCACCTCTAATCTCCAGCTCTGCCCCTGTCAAGGCCTAAAGCCTCAGGGACTGAGCAGGGGGCCCCCAGTTCCCTTCAATTGCCAGTTCCACCCCTGCCAAGGCCTAAAGCCTTGGGGCCTGGACAAGGGCCCCCCAGCTTCCTCTGATCGCGGGCTCTGCCCCGGCCCAGGCCCAAAGTCTCTGGCCTAAGCTTGGATCCTGAGCAGAGTTCCCCCAGCTCCCTCTGATCACTAGCTCCATGCTGCCAAAGCCTACAGCTTCAGTGCCTGGGCAGGGGACTCCAGCTCCCTCCAATCACCAGCTCCACTCCTGCCAGTGCCCCAGGCCTCTGCCTCAGGCTTGGATCCTGGGCAGTGCCCCCTCCCACTAGCTCCCTCTGATCGCCTGCTCTGCCCCTGCCAAGGCCCTAAGCCTCTGGTTGAGGCTTGGGTCCTAAGAAGGGCCCCCACCTCCCTTTGATCACTAGCTATGCCCTTGCCAAGGCTTGGTTCCTGGGCAGGACCCCCTCACCCAGCTCCATCCAGTCACTGGCTCTATCCCTGCCAACACCCCAAGCCTCTGACTGAGGTTTGGGTCCTGGGCAGGGCACCCCCTCCTCAGCTCCTCCAGTTGCCTACCCTGCCTCTGCCAAGGCCCCAAGCCTTGGGTCCTGAGCAGGCCCCCCCCCAGCTCCCTCTGATCACCAGCTCCGCCCCTGCCCAGGAGTCCCCGGGCTCAGCCCCTTCCTGGTTGCTCAGGACCCACCCCAGGCTTACCTCGAAGTGACCTGGGTGCTGAGAAAGTTCCCAGGACCCAGGCTGCTGGGCACCAGTGTATGCAAATTAACCTCCATCTTTGCTGGGTTAATTTGCATACTCTGATTGGCTATGGGTGTAGTGGTGGTATGGTCAATTTGCCTGTTTGTCTATTAAGTACTAGAATCCCGGAGTATGAAATTCCTGCACCGGGGGTCCTTCAGCCCAGCCTGCTCACTCTCAAATCTGGGCTCCCTTGAGGGATGTCCGACTGCCCATTTAGTTGGACATCCCTCTCACAATTCAGGACTGCTGGCTCCCAACTGCTCGCCTGCCTGCCTTCCTGATTGCTCCTAACCGCTTCTGCCTGCCAGCCTGATCACCCCTTAACCACTCCTCTGCCAGCCTGTTTGCCCCTAACTGCCTTCCCCTGCAGGCCTGGTCCCTCCCAGTTACCCTTCCCTGCTGGCCATCTTGTGACCACATAGGAGCAGTCATCTTGTGTGTTGGAGTGATGGTCAATCTGCATATTACTCTTTTATTAGATAGGATAGAGGCTTGGTACACAGAAGGGAGCCAGCTGGTTTGCCCTGAAGGGTGTTCCGGATCAGGATGGGGGTTCCCTTGGGATATGGGGTGGCCTGGGCGAGGGGCCTATGGTGGTTTGCGGCTGGCCATGCCCCACAGCGACCCAAGTGGAGGCCTGGGTATCTGGGATGTATTTATCTTTTACAATTGAAACTTTGTAGCCTGGAGCAGAGCCAAGCCTCCTTCTCGATCTGAGGCAGAAGCCATTTCTGTTGGGATTTAATTATCTTCTATAATTGAAACTTTGTAGCTTTAAGCAGAGGCCAAGATAGTCCAGGACTGCAGAAGTTTGGCTTTCTCCATTGCTGGGGGAAACCCTAGCCTCCTGCTCTCTCCAGCTCCATGGCTTCTGAATTTTTGTTGTAATTTATTTATCTTCTATAATTGAAACTTTGTAGCATTGAGTGGAGGCCTGGGCTGGCCAGGGTGTGCAGAAAGCTTGGCTTCCTCTATCGCCGGGAAACCCAAGCCTCCTTCCTGCTCTCTGTGTGCCCACAGCCATCTTGATTGGGGTTAATTTGCAGACTCGCTCCTGATTGGCTGGTGGGTATGGCTTGTGGTTAGCAGAGGTACAGTCAATTTGCATATTACTCTTTTATTAGGATAATTAGAGGACCAGTGTATGAAAATCCATGCACTGGAGTGATGGTGGGGGCAGGGGTCGTCCCTCAGCCATGCCTGACCCCCTCAGAGTTCGGCAGCCCTCAGGGGTGGGAGGTGACCCAGCAATCAAGGGAAGTCAATGCCTCATCACACCTCTGCTGCTGCCACTGCTGGCAGTGCAGGCCTTGGCCGGCCTTGGTGACCTGAGCCTTGGGCGGCCCTGGGTGGATAGATAGCCAATATCTGATATTTGCCTGCACCTCGGGCTGGTCCTGAGCTCTGGAGCAGATGCGCCCACTTGGGGGCCTTGCCGCGTACCTGCTTCCCCAGCCGGGCTGAGAGGACTGGGCACCACCATCCTGTGGCTGTGGGCACCACAATCTTTCAGGGCAGTCAACTAGCATATTCCCTCCTTATTGGCTATGGGTGCTGCCATCTTTGGGATGGTGTTAGGGTCAATTAGCATATTCCCTCTTTATTAGATAGGATTTCCTTCAAATCTCCCTGCCTTGCCCAGGAATGTTTAAGCACAGTCCCCAAACAATTTGCAAGTTATTTTTACATACTTAAGAAATATTCCCATTTTATTTTATACTAGAGGCCTGGCACACAAAAATTTATGAGGGGAGTCCCTTAGCCTGTCCTGCCCCTTCTCACAGTTCAGGAGCCCTCAGGGAATGTCCTAAAGATGGCTGAAGCCCACACCAATGGGGAGGCAACCAGGCCGATCAGGGGAAGGCACTGCCCCCATTACCCTGCTGCTGCTGCCACTGCCAGCCGCTGGCCCTCCTCAACCCTTGCAGCCACTGCAGCTTGGACGCCTGTAAAATGTCCAGGTCTAATTAGCATATTACCCTTTTATTAGTGTAAATGTTTTCAATATTGATCTTACCAAATTCTGATGGAGATTGTAACTCCCAGTTTTAGATATTTCTAGAAATTTAGAAAAAGAAATAAACAAATATTGGTCGAAGTGGAGTGTGACTTGGTGCTGATTGATGCTCAGATTTGTGTGTGATTGCTCTATGCCAGGCACTGTGTTAAGCATTTTGCAGTCAGTAATACTTTAATTCTCACAAAAGCTCCAAGAAGTAGGCTTTATGAACCCCTTTGTACAATGAAAAACAAAACACAAATATATTAAATGACTTTCCTGTCTTCACATAGCTATTGAGGGGCATATTCTCAGTTGTTTTTTATTTTATTTTATTAATCCTCACCTCTGGATACTCTTCTATTGATTTTTTTTTTTTTTCGAGAGAGAAGTTGGAAAGGAAGGGGAGAGACAGAGAGAGGAACATCTATATGAGAGATACATATTGATTTGAGCCTGCAACTGAGGTATGTGCCCTTGACCGAAATTGAACCTGGGACCCATTGATCCACAGGCTGAAGCTCTATCCACTGAGTCAAACCAATTAGGGCTTAGTTTTTTAATTTTCTAAAACTGACTTAGGAAATGTGGTCTGAGAATTTTTAAGACCTATCAGCAGCATGTAGCCTATATGGGAAGTGGGGTTTTGAAGGCCAGGTGGTCTAATTCTGGAGCATGGGGCTGTGATTCCTGCACCAGACCAATCTACTGCCCCTCTTACCTGCTTGTAGTTGACTGCCATATTGTGTCACTTTGCCCGCCACTCCGCCCTCCCCCAACAAAAGTGTGCATCCCAGCAGGGCCACATTAATCCTTATTCATTTCTTACATGCTCAGAGCATAGACACTGCCCAGCAAAGGGCGACTTGTTAGGTCCAGTTCAATATGTCCAGGGTACATTTCCCTGGACAGGCTACATAATACAGATAGATGTGGATTTTTTAAATTCTTAGACCACATTTTCTAAATAGTAATGGGAAGTTAAATGGTATAACATGAATGAAATCAGCATTTTCTTTGTAGGTCCAAGGAGGTCATAATCATCTCTTTGCAAAAATGTAGGTTGATATTGGGAAGACACTGCTCACTTGGATGAAATCAGACCCAGGGTTCTATAAAGCCCATTTTCTTTCTTTAAAGCATAGTGGAAATATGCTTTGGTACCCAAATGATTACACTTCTGGTGATAACATTCTTCACATAGAGTGATCTATGCACTATATGGTAGGATAGTAAGGGGTGAAGATATCTAATAGATTTATCTTCATAGAAGCTATTGAAGTGGTTAAAACCCTTATTTGAACCTTAAGCTGAAATTGTCTCATTTGTTACTGTGCTTGACACTAGGAAATGGGTTTTTGGGTAAGACAATTCTGACCCTCTGGGAACTTAGTCTAAGAGACAAAGTAAGTCATGAACCACATTAAAATTTAAATACAAAATAGTTACCATGGGACAAAAGTAAGATGGTTGGTTGCCTCTGAGCCCACCCTTATGACTAGCTCTGTGATGTGGGGCTAGTTGTTTAACCTCTTTGAGTTGCAGTTTCTTCACGGTTATAATAGGGATAATGATAACACCTACTTCCAAGTAGTTGGGAGGATTAACTGAACTAGACATGTGGAGCAATATTGCTGATGATCCATCTCTCTTTCACCTGCAGTTGTGCTGAGCATTTTCCATACGTAAGAGCTTCCCCATATTATGGGCTGAATTTACGTTCCCTCAAAATTCATATGATGGAGACCTAGGTTTCCCTCCTCCCCCTCCCCACACCTACTGTGTCTTTATTTGGAGAAAAGGCCTCTAAAGAGGTAATGAGGATGGAATCCTAATCCAATAAGAACAGTGTCCTCATAAGAAGAGGGAGAGAGATACCAGGGATGTGTTGCACAGAAGAAAGGCCATGTGGGGACAGAGAGAAGGTGGCTGGCTGTGGGTCAAGGAAAGAGACCTCAGGAGAAACAAATCCTGCCACACCTTGCTCTTAGACTTTCAGCCTTCAAAACTCTGAGAAAGTAAAGTTCTGTTTGAGTCTCCCAGGCTGTGGTATTTTGTTATAGCAGCTTGAGCAGCCTAAGTCACTCCCTTAAGCACCTTTGTCTGCCTCTTTGAGGGTGATTTTTGATATCTAGGAACTTGCTCAGCCTTCAACAGGTCAACCTAGAAGTAGAGGGAGATTGATCCTCCAGGGACACTCCTCAAGCAACAACAGACATGAGTCCATGGATAAATGCCCTAGCCTTGCATCGTCTGAGGGAACAATTTTGAGATGTGTTTCCTGAGAAGGCCCAATAGGGTTGAGCCTCATTGCCCACAGCACCAACTTGCTCGTTAATGCAGACCTCATTGGTTTTCCTCCTTCCCTGCCTGACTTTGGCCCATGCCTTCATTTGTGCTTCCTAGGGTCACTTTCCAGGTACACAAAGTTCACACAGTCCTTGATTTGGTGTCTGCCACTGCAAGAACCCAAACTCAGTCAAGAAGTAGGTTCAGCCCAGCTTGCGTAGCTCAGTGGTTAAGAGTCGACCTTAAACAAGGAGGTCACAGTTTGATTTCCGGTCAAAGTACATGCCCTGGTTGTGGGGAATGTGCAGGAGGCAGCCAATCAATGATTTTCTCTCATCAAAGATGTTTCTATCTCTCCCTCTTATTAATAAAAGTATATATATTTTAAAACGAAGCAGGTTCACATTAGCCACTCAGTGACCATCACCTCCCCTAATAAAAAATGAGAACAAGATTTACTAACAGAAGACTTATTACCATAAAACAATAGGATTGATTTCTAAATGAACACCATAGATAGCATTATAGGACTCAAAAGGAACAATCAATTTGGACTCTGGTGAGCAAATGGGATCTTCTATGTAAATCTTTGGTTTTTCCAGCCAGAGAGGATCTTGACTCTCAGTTAAGTACAAACTGTGACATCACACAGATAAAATATACTAGTAAAAGATTCAAGAATATAGACCTACTCAGGATCAAAACCAAAAACAGGATCCTCTGGCTCAAATCTGGAGCAGCCTCCCTATTGATTCCCTTCAAAACCGTCAGGCTTAGCCACCCCGAAATGTGCTAAGCTTCCTAGACCTGCATTTAGCAACATTCAGGAAAAAGAGCAG
>PVJN01037459.1:0-20901 GCA_004026805.1 Lasiurus borealis | reverse complement strand
GGAGAGGAGGATGGAGGAGAAGGGCTGGTGGAGAGGAGGATGGAGGAGAAGGGCTGGTGGAGAGGAGGATCTAGAAGAAGCGCGGGTGGAGGAGAATATGATGCTGCCCATCTAGACCCTGGGCACTGGGCGCCTATGAAAGGGCAGCCAGTTCCGAAGAAAGAGGCTTTGGTCAGGTTTCCAGGCAGCGAGCGAGGCCCAGGTGGGACATGGAAACCATTCCAGGGGTTCCAGTGCCGGGAAACAAGGCCCCACAGGTGGGAGGAACCACTGGGCGCCTCCTCCTCCTCCGGACAGACGTTCAGCTCCCAGGTGAAGCCCTCAACCTCCTCTGGGAGGGACCCTGACCGGTGACTGGACTGAGTAGGTGCTCGTGGTCCCATCCCTCTCTCGGGGTCTGCTGTGGGCCTGGGGCACATGGTGCAGTTTGGGCCGAGGAGATGGAATGGGGTCTGCTCAGGGGGGTGGGGAGGGCAGTTTTCACTCCTGAGAGACCCCCGTTAGGAGGCTCCTGGCCAGGTCTAGGGGGGAGGCTGGGATGCTGCCGCCTATTGCAACCGCGATGCGACCTGAGGATGTGACATCATGAGGGTGAAGGCAGACCTGCCCTCGGGCGAAGACAGGGAGACCGTGGTCCTGAGAGTGACCTTGAGATTTGGACTGTGGACCCAGGGGTGTCGGACCCGTCTCCCATGTCATTGAAAGGCAGGTGTGTTTCGGTATGTGGCTGCGTTGCCTGTGCTCATAACCTGCAGATCAGCCTGATTTCTGTAACGCAAGGGAGGTCCCGGGTCGCACGGAATTAATGGCTGAACAGATGGCACAGAACGAAGCGTTGCCCTCGGGATGAAGACAACCAGGGGGCCCACTGAGGCGGGAAGCGTGGAGGAGGCTTCCTGGGGGGGGGTGCGGGGGAGGAACCAGCCCAGGGCTCAGGCCCAGGCCCGCCCTCCTGCCCTGGGAGCTGAGTGGCGAGGGGGTTACCCGAGATGCCCAGCTCCGCGACCACAGGTGGGACCCCTGCGTCCGGTTCCAGCCAGATGTTCCAGATGCTTCCCTGGGAAGGAGCAGGTCCTGGCACCCGGACCACGGAGAGGGAGGCTGAGCAGTTAGCGGGCGCCCGGCCACAAAGGGCCTTGTGAATGGCAGCCGGACCCCAGTTTCATCCTGAGGACGGCGAGGAGGTGCGAGGGCCTGACCAGGAGAGTGAGGGACCAGAGGGCTCCATGGGCAGAGAGGATGCGGGTGGGATGGAGAGGCCGGGCAGCGGGCACCGGCCCCTGAGAGAAGAACGGGCGTGGGGTTTAGTTTTGGTTTTGTGCAGCCCCTGAGAGATGTGGTCAACACAGGGAGTGGCCATGGACAGGGACAGACAGGGGCAGAGTGGAAAGGCGTGAAGGAGGAGCGGGTGGGTTTGGGGATGGAGTCACCAGGGTGGCGGTGAGCGAGGGAGGGGTGTGAGTGAGGGAAGCCGGGGTTTCCCGCAGGGACGCTCCCGGGGCTCCTGGGGGCAGGTGAGGGGGAGAGAGGGCAGGAGAGCTGGGCAGGCGAATGTGAGACCTCAGGGGGACCTCTGGTTAGGGGCAGTTATGTGTGCAGGGGTGAGGGGACGCTGTGGCCGGAATATAGGCGTCCAGGGAGGAACTGAAGGATGGTGTTGAGGAGTCCAGCAGAGAGAGACCTGGAGAGGCCAGGACCAGAACTCAGGAAGCGGCTCAGGGGCTGGGTGCGGGGAAACAGGTGCTGGGGAAGCAGGTGCTGGGGGAGCAGGTGCAGGGGGAACAGGTGCAGGGGGAACAGGTACTGGGGAAGAGCAGGTGCTGGGGCAGCAGGTGCAGGAGGAGAGGAGGGCAGAGCTATGGGACTAGGTGACTCCACTCTCCGGGTGGCCGCTTGGTTGACGGGAAGCTGCCGTACACACCTTGCTGCCATAGTTGTGATAAATGAGCTCCGTGCAGTTTTGAGGCTGTGAGTCTCTAACACAGTCCAGTTCTGGCAATAAGTTAATGTCCCTGCTTTAATGACATTTCCTGGAAACAGGAAACTCTCTCAGCTGTAGCTATGTCCTCAGGTTCCGTGTTTAGCTCCTTATTTCTATCCAGTATGATAAGGACCCTCCCAATAATCTGCTGAGAAGCTGTAGTCCCGGTGGCAGGGAGAGCTGGCGTTGGCTTTGAGAGGTTCTGTTAGTAAAGCAGGAAAGCCTTTTATTCTGTGTAACGCTGGTGTTTGGAGGCGTTTTAAAACATCTTCATTCATCTGACGAGTCAGAAAACAAACTAACGTCTACTCCTAACTTTGTTAAAGTTCTGATCGGCTTAAAGTGTTTATATTCTAGTGTTGTGCCCAGCCTCTGCCTGTGGGTGCAAATGTTTACTCACCAGGGCAAACGCGAGCTGCACAGTTGACCAATACTGTATGTCTGCAGAATACTGGGGCTGCTAATACTTCTCACGTGTGTTTGTCTTCCTTTCTTCTTTTAAGAGAGTCGTCCAGAAGTTCTATTGCCCAGCTGTTCACAGGAACTGTGGTTCTGTCAGGATGATTCCCGTGTTGTTAGTGACAGGGGACAGTTTTCCCACAGAAGCCGTGTGTGATGGGGATCCCTGAGAGAGCGATGGGTGTCGTGCAGGGTTGTCATTCCCCCATGCGCTGGGCGGCGGCCTCTGTTGGCCTTTGTGGGGCCCGAGCCCGTTTCCCTGGGAACCGGGAGGACTTGCAGAGGCTGACATGGGCAGTCCACTGGGATAACTCTATTCCCAACTGTGCCCCAGTCCCTGCAGCCCTCCATCCGCATAGCTTCTTGGACGCCTGTCAGAATGGGACTCTGGACCTTCGGACTGTGTAACCTTTGCAAAGCCAGATTCCGAGAGCCAGTACGTCTGTATATATAAAAGCTAAGCAAGCGAACAACTGGTCAACAGGTTGCTATGACATGCACTGACCACCAGGGGCCTGTGCACTCCCACAGCCAACCTCCCACAGTTCCTCTCCCCACCTAGCTGGCCCCCGATTGGCCCGATCAGGGCTGGTGAGACAGCCTGGATTGGCCCTGATTGCCAGCCAGGCCGAGGGACCCCCCCCCCCTGCATGAATTTGTGCGCCGGGCCTCTAGTAGGAGAATAATCGGCATCGCTGTCTGTGTACGAACATGGTTCCCCGGGAGGAAGAGAAAGGCAAGCTGAGCCCTGGGAACTGGGGGGCCCGTATGTGGTCCTCGTGGGTTTCCTTTCCATGCAAAAATGGAACCCATAGTTCGACTACAAAGTGTGAATGCAAACAGAAAGGGGATTAAAGAGGTCACTTATGTAAACGCCGATGTGTTGAGGCCGTTGGGCTGCTGGGACAGACGGCATAGCCTGGGTGGCGTAGACACACAGGTCTCCACTCTCACAGTGCTGGGCGCTTAGAGGGCCCTGGTTGGTGCCCTTCCAGTGAGAGCCCTCCGCCCTGGTCACGTGCCTGCTGCCTATCCTCCTCTGGGGGAGGGGGTGGGGCCCTCTGCTATAAGGCACTGGTCCCTTTCCTGGGTGCAGCCTCCCCCCAAAGGCCTCGTCCTCATGTCCCCGCCTGCCGGGTGAGCGTCTCCACACAGGAAGCCTGGGACGGGCATTCAGGCCGTGGCGCGTCGGAATGCAGAAACCCCTGTTAGGACAGCAGTTACCCTTCGCCCCAAATAGCCAGCTTCCCTGTATGCATGCCCTTTACCACTCTTGTTTGGTTGTGGTTCAGGAGGTCCAGCCTTTGCCCTGTTAAGAGCACAGCACAGCCCGGCCGGCTGGCTCAGGGGTTGAGTGTCAACCTAGGAACCAGGAGGTCACGGTTCGATTCCCATCAGGGCACATGCCCGGTTGCAGGCTTGATCCCCAACAGGGAGCATGCAGGAGGCAGCCGATCCATGATTCTCTCTCCTCATGGATGTTTCTCTCTCTCTCCCTCTCTCCCTTCCTCTCAGAAATAAATTTTAAAAAAAAGAGCACAGGGCCTCCTCTCTCCCTTGGGTCCGGGTCTGTCTTTGTGAGGTGCAGGTGGGTTCCCAGCCCCCAGTCAGCGTGTCACTCTAGCCTCAGTTTCCCAGAGGCTCATTCATGAGTCCCGGGAGCCTTCCCACCCCCAGCCCCACTGAGCTGACCTGCTCAGGAGGACACTTATGGGCGATGGTCCCTCCAGCATGGCAGTGGCCCTCACTCTGGAGACTGCGATGCCAGGAGGCAGGCCCGCGCCTCCCTTGCTTGCGCTGGGGGCAGGGGGACCACTGCAGGCTCCCAGGTCGGAGGCCCACCTGCGGCGGAATGCCACGCCGAGAAC
The DNA here is from genome assembly GCA_004026805.1 of Lasiurus borealis. Classification (NCBI taxonomy): domain Eukaryota; kingdom Metazoa; phylum Chordata; class Mammalia; order Chiroptera; family Vespertilionidae; genus Lasiurus; species Lasiurus borealis. Next base: position 16,593 of record PVJN01037459.1, on the reverse strand, counting down.
TCACGGCTCCTTTCCGAACAGGACGTGCCAAGGCCCTCTGTCAGCCAGGCGGCGTGAAGGCGCCAAAATGTCCTGTTTCATTCCCCCACTGGAGAGAGTGCGTGTGCTTTGGCCAAGTTCCTCTTCCTTTATCCAGAAGGGTCTACCCAGGGCAGCTTTCTAGACGGGTGACAAGGTGGCTAGAAGGACGGGGACAATGCAAAGGTATCTTTCCTTCCTCTTCCCATCCCTCTTCTGTCCTCCTAATGTGGCCCCCTCACTTACCTTCAGTGTGACCCCCACCCAGTGCTCTCTGAGATCACTGTCCCCTTCCTGTCACCACATTCCCAGGACCCAGGAAAGAGGGAGCGCCCAGAAAATAACGGGTAAAAAAAAATAAAATAAAATAAAAATTAGCATAAAAATAAACTAGAATTCAGACAACTAGTAAGGAGGTAAATAGAGCCATTGGGACACTAAACTTAGTAATTTCAGTTTATAATAATTTCACATTTATAAAGCAGAAAGTTTTAACATTTTCCTAGAAAAAAAATGACACATGCTACATATTCGTCTTTATAGGAAACATTTAGATATCTTTCCTTTGTTTTTAACATATTTAATTGATTTTTTTTACAGAGAGGAAGGGAGAGGGATAGAGTTAGAAACATCCATGAGAGAGACATGGGTCAGCCGCCTCCTGCACGCCCCCCCCCCCCCGGGGATGTGCCCACAACCAAGGCACATGCCCTTGACCGGAATCGAACCTGGGACCCTTCAGTCCTCAGGCCGACGCTCTATCCACTGAGCCACACCAGTTTCGGCTATATATCCCTCCTTTGATGTTTATCCGTGTAAATGTGCCTTTTCACGGGCAGACGCACCCCTTACAGGGACATAAGTGGCGGACTCGCCCTCACCCCCCATCCTTTGTGTGCGTTTCCTGCCTCGGGCCTCGGGCTGAGCTTTACATTGCTGCATCCTGCCGGGCGGAGCTATTGTCTCCTGAGGGATGTGTAGGCTGTTTCCTGTGGGTTTTGTCGCTGCTGTGCATGCGGCTATTAATATCCTCCCGGAGCCTTATCTCCTTCCCCCTCCCGGAGGGCACCCCGGGTCCCTGAGGCAGCGCCTGCCAGCCCTGGTGGCAGGGCGCGCCACGTCTCCTCAGCGGTGTGTGTTCCTCGCTCCTCTGGGAGATTTTAATTCACTTTCTGTGGTTATTTTACTTTTTCACCCTTTGTGGTTTTGTGGATGTAAAATGGCCCTTCGTATTTAATTTAATTCATATTCTTCCTATTGCTCAGTGTACATTTTTTTTATGTGACCATTTAAAAATGTCTACCTTTATGCCGACCAGTGTGGCTCAGGGTTGAGTGATGACCTCTGAACCAAGAGGTCATGGTTCAATTCCTGGTCAGGACACATGCCCGGGTGGCGGGCTCGGTCTTCATGTGGGGTGTGCAGAAAGCAGCTGATCTCTCTCATCATAGATGTTTCTATCTCTCTCTCCCTCTCCCTACCTCTCTGAAATCAATAAAAATAATATTTAAAAATCAATAAAATATATTTAAAAAATTAAAATAAAAAAATTTGACATGCAAAACAAAGACTTTTTAAAAAGAATCACATTGTTCTTTATTTCTTAACTAGTAGCTCGGTGCACAAAATTCGTGCACTGGAGATGGGGGGGTCCCTCAGCCCAGCCTGCCCCCTCTCACAGTCCGGGAGCCCTCAGGAGATGTCCCACTGACACTCTGCGGGAGGCGACTGGCTGATCAGAGGAAGGTGCCACCCCCATCTCCCTGCTGCTGCTGCCACTGCCGGCTGCTGCAGCCGCCAAGGTGATTTCGTCAACACGGACTGCAGTCCCTTCACCATGAAAAAATGGCAACTTTCTTTAGGCATTTTCACGATGTCTCTTTTATAGGTTATGGCCTTCCTTCCTTCCTTCCTTTCTTCCTTCTTTCCTTCCTTCTTTCCTTTCCTCACCTGAGAATATTTTTCCATTCATTTTTAGAGAGTGTGGAAGAGAAAGGGAAAGACAGAGAGAAACATCAATGTGAGAGGAACACTTTGATTGGTTGCCACCTGCATGAGCCCTCACCTGGGCCCCAGCCAGGGAGCAGCTTGCAAACTAGGTTCATGCTCTTGGTCGGAATTGAACCCAGACCCTGTGGTCTGCAGGGCGAGGCTCTATCTACTGAGCCAAACCAGCTAGGGCAGGGTATGACATTTCCTAGCCCCTCCAGCAGTGGACCTCTGTTTTCCCCCTCCAGAAGTGAGGGGGGAAAACCCTAGATCACCTTCTTAGATTCTTATTACCCACGTTTCTAAGAACACTGACAGTGGCATACAGGGTGCTTAGCAATGAGCTAAGATGGCTGTGGGTGCTGCCATCTTTGAGGGATGAGCAGTCAATTAACATATCCACTCCTTCTGCAGCTCACGCGCAGAAGTGGGACCCCTGTGTGTTGTGTCTCTGCTCGGGGCCCATCTGCTTGAGCAGCCTCCTCCTGAGCCGGTCGTGACTGTTACATCATCCTGGCTAATTTGCATATCGCCTCTTTATAGATATAGACTAGAGGCCCAGTGCATGAAATCATGCACAGGTGGAGCCTGGCCACCCCAATCGGGCCAGCTGGGGGAAGCGACCGTGTTTGCAGTTGGTCAGCCAGCCCAGCCGCCTGGTTGAATTCCTGGTCGAGGAGACAATTTGTGCATTAGCCTTTTATTATCCTGTATAATAACTAGAGACCTGATGCATGAAAATTCATGCACTGGATGGGGGTGGGAGGTCCCCCTCAGCCCAGCTTTCCCCACTCACAGTCTGGGAACCCTCAGGGGTGGGAGGAAACCTGGTGATCAGGGGAAGGTGATACCCCATCACACTTCTGCTTGCTGGGCAGCTGCCATCTGAGGCTTGCCTATACCTCGGGCCTGCACCTGGGACCAGCCTTGGGCAGGCATTATCCAAGGCTTTCCTACACCCTGGATGGCTGGGGGCTGAGGGGACTGGGGGACTCACGAGGCAGGCATGCGGCAGGGCTGAGGGGACTAGGCACAGTCATCTTGTGGCTGTGGGTGCCGCTATCTTTGAGGGCAGGGCAGTCAATTAGCATATTTCCTCCTTATGGCTGTGGGTGCTGCTATCTTTGAGGGATGAGCAGTCAATTAACAAATCCACTCCTTATTGGCTGTGGGCACTGCCATCTTTGGAATGGTGTGAGGGGAAATTAGCATATTCCCCCTTTATTAGGAAGAGGGAATATGCAAATTGACCTTCACCCCGCCACAAATGATGGCTGTGCCCACAGTGGAGGGAAGTTTCTGTAACACAAGATGGCTGCCTCCACAGTGGAGGTCGAGTTCTCATAATGAGCCTTAACAAGCAATCAGAAGGTACCTGAGGCTGTGCCCCTCCCTCCGCCTCCATAGGGCTTGACAGTGGACCTCAGTGTGTGTCCCCACACTGGCTCCAGGCTTGATGGGGAGCCTCAGACTGTGCCACCCACCAGGTGGGGCTTGACAGGAGACCACAAGGCATGTCCCCCCTCAGCCTGGGCTTGGGGACCTCAGGCTGCAACCCCTGCCCCAGTGCCAGGTCAGAAGACCTGAGGCTGTGCCCCCTTCCCAGTGGAGCTTGACTAGGGTGGGAGTGGCCGGGTCTGGATCTAGCCCAGTGGGGGAGGGGGCACTGGGTCTGGGTGTCTCATGATTTTGAGGCGCACGTGGGTAGACAGAGACTTGACTCTGGGCCCCACGGCGCGCCCCAGACTCTGACAGGAGGAAGGTTTTCATATCCATGTTACTAATTTTCTTTCATCTCTGACACGTCTATTATGGGGTAAGGGCAAATAGCAATATTAAAATAACGAGTCCCCTTTTCACGTGCACGGATTTCGTGCACCAGGCCTCTCATATAGAATAGGATGGAACCCGGGAATGCCCGCCCACCGCTGGTCCAGAGCAGCTGTGAGGCCTGTTCTGTGCCAGTGCCTCTGCCCCTCCTGAAGCCATAACCCAGGTATCGGGCCCCTACCCTCCCAGAATGCCATCTTCTCCCTCAGCCTGTGCTTTCTAAGTGCAGCGGCTTTATTTGGAGAGGGGGCGGGGCCTTCCACACGGCTGGCTTCTGCTTTATCTGCGCTATCGGCCTCCCCGGGGAAACAGAGCCCCTGAGCACGGGCTCCTGCGGTCTGTGAGCCAGTGATGTAACGGACCGTGCCCGCGGCCCGCCGCCCGGGTTCGGGGGAGGAGGAGCTGCTGTGCAGCGTTCGCAGGCTGCTTTCTCAGCCTCAGGGTCTGAGTAATACTCCTTCCTGCTGCTGCGGTGGCTTCCTGGGGGGTCCGCCCCCCGATAACGCTGCGTGGCTTTTGTGGTGTGTGCGGCAGGGATGACTCAGCGAGAGGCCACGGGGCCGCATCCTCTCGAGCATCCCGCGGTCTCGGGAGCTTCCGTGGAAACCCACTGGGGATGTAGGGGCTTTAGAGGTGAAGGTGCTGCGCCTTTAACATTTTCCCCGAGAAGGCTGTGACCCTCAGGAGCGCACGGTGATACTGATGGTGAAACACAGAACAGAGAGAAGTCTTCCTAGCACCCATCCTTCTCGGGCGCCGGGATGAGATCGCTCTGTGTGTGGTCCGCGCCCAGTGAGACGGGCGCCTGGACCATCTGCCCGCAGGGGAGAAAGCAGTGGCTCCTGCAGGGGGTGTGCCCAGGGCAGGCGATGCTTTGCACTGTGACCCACTGTCGGTCTGGCCCAGCACGAGGACTTTCCTCCGTTTAAAGAAATGCTGCCCTCTCCCGGGTGGCTCCGTGGACAGAGCGTCGGCCTGTGGACTGTAGGGTCCCGGATTCGATTCTGGTCAAAAGGGCATGCACCTGGTATTTGGGTTGCAGGCTCTTCCCCTGGCCAGGGCATGGCAACCAGTGGATGTGTCTCTCTCACATCGATGTTTCTCTCTCTCTCCCTCCCTTCCACTCTCTCTAAGAATCATGGGAAAATACCCTTGGGGAGGATGAACAAAGAAAAGCAAGGCTTGTACTTGAGCACTGGCAGCTTCTGCCACCCATCACCCCAAATACAGTCCGTCTTCCTTTCGGAGCTTTCTGGGCAGCGTGAAAACAAGTTCGGTGTTCGCCAGTTTCAAACGGAAAGTGGGCGTGTATGTACACGCAGCATACAGATCTACCCTTTGCACCTTTAATTTCTCCCTTTCCCCAGAAATGGCCATGCTGTGCCTGTTGCACCGTGCTGTTTGGAAACAGATAACTTGTTTCCTAGGCTCCCAGACCCATTGGGAGGGGGAGGGAGGAGGGGGAGAGAGGAGGCAGGAGGGGGAAGGGGGCGGGGAAAACTCCCCCCAGGACAGGTCCAGGCTGGCCGCTCCGGGACCTGCCTAGGTGAGAGCCCGTCTCCTGGAACCTCACTGTCCCCTGAGAGAGGGCCCGTGTCTGGTGAGCGCCGCCCCTTCCTGCCGCCCCCGCGGTGCCCAGCTCGTGTCCTGGGTCCCAGCTCCCACAACGCCCTGCAGCGTCCGAGGCCCAGTCCCACCGGGCTCCGCGGAAGGCGCTCCACCTCCCTCAGGCAGTGGCACCTGCTGCCCCTGTGGTGCCGCCCTGCCCTACAGTCTGCCTTAGAGTGTGTGTGCGCACACGCACACTCACACATGTACACTCACACAGACACATACACACCCACACATCTATGCACACATCTGCTCACACGCACACATACACCTGTGTGCACACGTGCAAATACATGACACGTATGTACACAAGAACACATGCAAATACATAACACACGCATACATGCACTCGCACAACACATGTATACATATACGCACAAATACATGACACTTGTACACATGCACACATGTGTGTACACACATGCACACTCGTGCACACAGACACATGCTCACGCGTGCGCACACGCACACACACAGATATGATGAAATGTAGCTGCTAGATGGTAGAACGAGCGCCGTCGTGATTCCATGTCACTGCCCGCTCTGCCAGGCCTGATTAACAGGGGAGAGTGAGGTTGTTACATACACATCCTGTGTGGTCTTTCCAGCACCAGGTATTTTAAAAGTGGGGGAGCGTTTCGACATCACCCCCGAGCTTTCTCTAGTACGTCAGCACCTCCGAGTTTGCACAACGGGGTGACGGTGAACGGGCCGTTGTAAACGCCAGGTTCCTGAATGTCCGTTCCGGGTTCTCTGATTAATTCGTGACTTCATTTTCTTTTGCAATTTATTTCCTCAAAAGTACAAATGAGCGGGGGTGCCTCTGAGCAGAGGGGTGTGGGGCGCACGGCCAGGGCAGACCTGTGTGGAGTGTTCTCGGCTCTTCTCTCCCTGGAAGCTCGCATCCTGCCCGCCCCTGAGCCTCACTTGGCGTGAACAGGTCCCCGGAACCTGGAGAGCAGCTGCCTGCGTCCCAGGGCGTCGTGGGTGGCCGATGCCTCACTGCTTCGGGCGGTGGTCCCAGAGGTGCACAGGCGCAGAGTGGGGCAAGCCTCCCTCCGTGGTGTCTGTACCTGACAGTCAGACACGGAATGCCACGCACTTCCTGTGCGCCCGGAAGTGGGGGTTCCTCTGGGGCAGCACATGCTGATGGGACGTGGATGTCGGTTTTAAGGAGTTCAGTCTGCCTTCGGTGAAGGACAGGGTGGAGGACAGGGTGGGGGACAGGGTGGGGGCAGCTTTCATTAATGCTCCTGGTGCAGCATCTACCAGACTCTCTCCCCTCATCCCCTTTCCAACAGAAAGCAGGTTTGTTCAAATCTGTCTGTGGAGGCTTCACCTTCTTGGTCTTTGTTGTGTTTGAAAGTGGAGACCGTTCCTTGAGTGTCAGAAAGACGTCTCCGAAAGCAAAACCGCCTTTGAGGGTTCCCTCCGCCTTTTCCTCCTCCATGAGGACCTCTCCCTGGAAGGAATGCGGGGTTTCCAGGAGCCGTGGTTTTCTGCCTTCCTCAGTGTGTCAGCGCGCGTGCTCAGTAGACAGTCATAGACTCCATGCCAAGATCGCCGGGGGGATTCGGCAGAGAGAGGACACAGGCTCAGCCCTGATGGTGGGCGGGTGGCTTCGTCTCTCTCGGTTAGAGGACAAAAAGGACTGGGTCCCTGAGAAATGCCTGAGGGGACCTGCGGGTAGAGGCCGCCTCCTGTGCTCAGACTTTCCACCTGGGAGACTGGCCTGTCCCCGGGAGCTTCCGGGGTCTCTGGAAAACTAGGGTGCTCTCAGCAGCATCTCTTGGGGCTGCCGGGGAAGATGTGTGAGATGATGAACCTGAATATAAGGCACTAAGCATGATGCCCCTGCTTTCTGTCCTTTGAGCGCTGATAACTCCCGGGGCCCCACGCGAATGCTGACAGCAGTAGCTGCTGTTTCTTGGCAGACGGACGGGGAGGGGAATTGTGGCCGGAGACTCACATCAGATTCTGTTCCCAGGGTGCGCCTGGGCCCCGTCTCTGTTCTTGCTGGCCGTGTGGCGCTGCTGTGTGGCGTACAACGTGGGCCTCCCGGGCGCGAGGATCTTCGCCGGGCCTCCGGACGCCCAGTTCGGCTACGCGGTGCAGCAGTTCATCACCCCGACGGGCAGCTGGTAAGAGCACTGCTTCTCCGTCATTCCCATGAGAGCACGAGACCCGTTCCACACGGGACGGCCACTGCTTGTTCCAGTGGGATCTGACTATTTACTGGTGACGAGGCCTCAGCCATCTTTCAATGAAGGGGTTTTCTTCAAGAGCTGGTAACTCTCAGATTGCTAATTGATGGACTCGATAGTGCTATTCTCGCAAACTCTGGAGAGAACATTTTCTCTACAGCTTCTACTGCGAATTCATAATACCAGATTTGGCACTTAATAAAATATAGATGATAGATAGGTAGATAGATAGATGATAGACAGATAGATAGATAGATAGATAGATAGATAGATGATAGCTAAATAGATGATAGATGATAGACATAGATGGATGGATAGATAGATAGATAGATAGATAGACAGACAGACATATTTAGATAGATGATAGACACGGATGGATGGATGGATAGGTAGGTAGATAGATGATAGATAGATAGATAGATATAAGATAGATGATAGATATATACAGATAAATGGGTAGATAGATGATAGATGATAGAGAGATGATAGATAATAGGCAGATTTTCTCTGTTTCTTGTCTGTAAGCTGGTCTTGTTGAGTTTGTAACGGTTCAGTAGCCATGCTGTCCCAGGCACTCCCAGGGGTAGACCAGTTCCCTAAATTGTCTCCTCACCAAGGCCCTGTCTCCCGGGTTCTTTCCAGCTCAGCCTCCCGTACAAGTGGGAGAAGAGCCCATCCCATCCGTCCCCCCGTTCCTTGGCATCTTTCATTCTGCCCGGGCGCCCTGCGTGCTTGTAGTGCTGTGCGTGGTCACATTGCACACCATGGACCACTTGTATCCAGCCGCCTTCACAGACATGGAGACCCACGCCCCCGGCTGGTCTCCGTTTCCCCGGGTGATGATGAAAATAGACTCCATGAGTCTGAGGGTTGTCTTTAGGCAGAAGAGCTGTGGGTCCACTCCGGCCGGAGTTGCTGCCCCCCGATGGGCAGGAGCCATGCACCGGACCCTCACCCGCTGGGACCTGGAGGACGCTCCTGAGCTGCCCGGCCAGGCAGGGTCTGGGCGGTGGTTGCAAGGGCTGCTGTAGGCTGGACCCGGAACAGCTCCAGGTCAGCACCTTCTCTCCTGGGCAAGCTCTGGTGGGCGCTCTCGAAAAGACCTCCAAAGAGCACTGAGCTTCCAGATGCCCACATTTTGGGGCAGGGCTGTCTGGGACGGGACCAGATGAAGTGGTCCCGGGGTGGGAGGGTGGTGGGTCTCCGGAGGGGCCATGGAGGAGGCGAGTCGTGAGCCAGTCTCCAGGGAGGATGGAGGTGAAGAGGCTGCGGAAGAGCCGGCCCTGATGCCAGGCGCCTGGGGAAGGAATGTGGTGGCAGAGAGGCTGCCAGCCGCCCGAGGGTCAGGACAGTCTGCCTGGACACCAGTGAGAGCAATTACTGTCATCGTTGGCGGGGGAGGGAGGGAGGAGAGAGACAGAGAGAGAGGAAGGTGGAAGAGAGAACACCTCTGACAAGTATCTGCTTCGGCTTTGAGGCCGTAAACCGTAGGAAGCGGCAGAGACATGAAGACGTTGTGGTTGGGGTAGTTTGACCTTGGGATGCGGACACACTTGCTGGCGCCCATGTTGCAGCTCCATCCCCGCTCTGTCCGAATGGCAGGCGCCTGTCACACACCTCTCTCTCCAGAGCCCCACAGACAGACAGACAGACACACACACACACACACACACAGAGCACACCGGGCTGCCAGGGGCAGCTGCTTCCTGCACCAGCCGCCCCACCGCCGAGGCCCAAGTCCTCGACCCTGCTCTCCTCTCCCCCGCCCCCATGTCTCACCCAGCGCCAGTCCTGGCGGCCCTCCCCCCAGACACCCGTGCCTGCAGCCTGAGTCTGCCCAGCAGCCTCTCAGCACCTCCTCCCCCTCCTCCCTGGAGCCAGAGGGAACTTTTCAAACCCGAGTCCAGTGGGCACCGCCAGGCCCGGGGACCCCGAACAGAGCCCTGAGCACCGGTCCCCTGTGACCCTGTGGCCTGTGCGCTCGCTCGGCTCATCCCCATGGAAGGTCAAGCGCAGTGACCCAATCCTAGTCGCACACAATGCACCGGGGCGGCAGGGAGGGAGGGGAGGGGTCAGGTTGCTTCCTGGGAGCTCGGGGTAGACACCCTGGGCTGTGTGTCTTCCCGAGGCCTCCCCCGGGACAGGCTGAGCGCAGGTTGGGCCTCACGCCCCCAGCCTGGGGCAGCCGCTCTGGACGGGGCTGCTGGCAGGCCGGGTATTCCCGCTGCAGGAATAGTCCCGTGTTCCCCAGACGCTCCTGCCCCAAAGGCGATGAGAATTGACCTTGTGTCCTGGCCCCAAACCCCCCTCTCTGTGAGCTCACATCCTGGGCTTCACTTAGAACGCAGGAGACACGTCACTGCGCCTCGTGTGTGTGGTAAACACAAGGACTGTCCGCCGCAGGTTTTAGGTGAATACAGTGGTACCTCGAGATACGAGTTTAATTCGCTCCGTCACCTTGAGATGTGGGAAACTATGAGACGCTCGAGTCGCGGTAAACGGGTGGGTCGTGTGCAGCCAGCCGATCCTCGCGATGACTCCTATCTCAAATGTTGCTCATATTTCAAAGCCAAAATCGCTCACTCGAGAGCTCGTATCTCAAAAATCTCGTATGTTAGGGCACTCGTATCTCGATGTACCACTGTACTAACGAGGAAGCATCCGGCTCTAGAGCCCATCGCAGACTGGCATAAAGGATGTTGGCATAACAGTGCCCGGTGCTCACCGGGTGTGCCTTCTTCTCCAGACGCAGAACACGCGGGATGCTGCCGAGAGCTTTGGGCAGCCATTGCCCCCTTTACAAACCAGGGGACTCACGCAGACACAGGTTCAGACGTTTCCCTGAGTGGACAGAGCTAAGACAATAGGTCCTCGGGTTACATCGGATATCCGTTCCTGCGGGAGACGTAAGCGATTTTCGCCCTAAGCCGGAACCCACCTACATAAGCCCTCACGGGGAGCGCAGACACAGCAGAAATGAAGTGAAACAGTAAAAAAAAATTAAAAGAAAGATAACAAATCCTGACCTTTACTTGTGGTAAATAAATAATAAAAAACATAAAGCCCATATGTCCATACTTTGAAATGATGGGATTTTTTTATTATTATTAATAAACTAGAGGCCCGGTGCATGAAAACTCATGCACTGGAGGGGGGTTCCTCAGCCCCACCTGCCCCCTCTCACAGTCCTCTCGGCGGCCCTGGGCAGCTGGGAGGCTGAGGGGACTGAGCACCACCATCTTGTTGCTGTGGGCACCCCGTCTTTGAGGGTGTGGTAGTTAATTAGCATTTTCCCTCCTCATTGGCTGTGGGTGCTGCTGTCTTTGAGGGTGGGACAGTCAATTAGCATATTCCCTCCTTATTAGATGGGATGGGAGATGGCGACGTAACCATGAAATGATGTACGCGGAGTCCACGTAACCCGAGGACTGCCTGTGAAGAACAGATCTGGGGAAGATGAGTGCAAATAGGGACGAAACGTTTGCAATGCACCTGTATTTTTGAAAATATATTTTTATTGAGTGCAGAGAGGAAGGGAGAGGGAGAGAGAGATCGAAACACCAATGATGAGAGAGAATCACGGATCGGCTGCCTCCCATGGGCCCCACACTGAGGATGGAGCCCACCACCCAGGCAGTGCCCTGACTCCTGAATCTTGGGACCATGCTCACCACTGAGCAATGCCAGCCAGGCGTGGACAGGACATGTTGGCTGAAGTACCCCCCGAGGTCTCCCCGTGGCTGAATGGAGTCTGGCCACAGTGTGTTGGTCCCACCTGCACCCTCCCAGGTGGACGCGGCCAGGGCATCCCCAGACCTGTGAACTGTGTCAGCCCCCAGGGTCGCACTCCGCCTTTGCCCAGTCTAAGCGGACACGTCTGGCTTCCGTACCTCTGAAGTCATCCCTGGGAACTTGCGAGCACCGAGGGGACCCTGGGGAGTTAGAGACTCACAGACACAGGGGCAGGCTGGGTCTGCACCAACCTGGCCACCTTAAACACTGTTTACCGCCCTGACGGGGAAAGTCGGCTTCCCGGGGGCGGGAGCCGCTCTGTTTTGGAACTCGCCGTAACCGCTATTTTGCCACGAGGTCACTGGCCGGGGAGTGCTATTTCGGGCGGGGCTGGAGCGGTGCCAGCTGCCTGCAGAGGCGCTCCCGGGCCGGCTCTGCTGCTCTGGGTCTGCCTGCTCCGGGGTGCAGGCCACTCCTGGCAGGGTCCCCCCCCCCCCTTATCCGACCCCGCCCACCCTCTCCTAGCCTGCCTCCTCCTCTCCAGCTGGCCCATGCAATCCTGGGGCTCAGGACACCGGCCTCCCTCCTCTTCCTGTCTGTGGACTCAGGAATGTCTCAATTCCCCCCGGATAATTCTATCGGCCCAGTAATGGGGAGACTTATCACTGAGGATGGGGGTGGGGGATGTACCACTGACCCATTACAGCCTCTCACCTGCTCCGTGATTTCCTGTTCCCAGGACTTCCCTGGTCCCTCTGCTCAGAGTGCCGGCCGCACCTCCCTGCTCCAGCCAGCCTAGTATTTGTCCCCGAGGGGACTTGCCCCCTCCTTGTCACGCATCTGTGTTCTTGGTTCGGGCGTCAGGTATTTCCCACGGTTTGACTAGGTTACGCAAGCAGAAGCGTGCCTGGGGCTCTTTGTAAGCCACCGTGACCCGGAGCCGGGGCACATGCTGTCTCGTGGATAAAGATGAAATGTTTGCACAAACGGCTGAGGAAAGCATTTCAGTTTCCGAGACAGACCATCGACTCCTTTCCGCCCGAGACGGAGAAAAAGCATGGAGTCCGGCGCTCCCCTGGAGAGGCCGGATGTGGCTGAGGAATGAACCTGCGGCTCTGGTTCCTAACACTTAGACCCCTGAGCCCGGCTGGGGCGTGGCTCCGTGGTGGACGTGGCCCTGTTAACCTGGAGGCCACCTTCTATGCAGTCAGGGCACATGCCCGGGTTGTGGACTGGATCCCCAGTAGTGGGGAGGGGGGCGTGCAGGAGGCAGCTGGTCAGTGATTCTCTCTCATCATGGATGTCTCTCTCTCTCTGTCCCTCTCCCTTCCTCTCTGAGATCAATATCGGATATACAGTGGTACCTCGAGATGCGAGTGCCCTAACATAGGAGATTTTTGAGATACAAGCCGTTGAGCGAGCGATTTTTGCTTTGAAATACGAGCAGCAGTTGAGATAGGAGTCATTGCGTAGGGTCAGCCGGCTGCACACGACCCACCAGTTTACCGAGACTCGAGCGTCTCATAGTTTCCCACGCCTCAAGGTGACGGAACGAATTAAACTCATATCTCGAGGTACCACTGTATATTTTTAATTAGACTATGGCACAGACACTCCTGCCCGTTCAGCGTGGCGAGGAAGGCTGGGTGAGGTGAGGGCTCTGCAGGGAAACCTCGTCTCTGGTGGAGAAGCTGTGCGGAGAGTGAAACTGACCGCCACAGCCTGCTTCTGGCTATGAACGGGCTGCTCTGTAGACTTTGCCAAAGACCAATCCCCCCACCCCGGTACAAGCAATACACGTAACGCCCTTGCGATCTGTCTCTGCTCCCGCATAGCATGGACGTTGTTAGGGCGCAGAAGGCGCTCTACAAAGGTGAGATTTTGCTTTGGTTTTAAGCCCGCTTCCTTCTTTAAAAAAAAATTATTGATTTCAGAGAGGAAGGGGAAGGGAGAGAGACCTCAGTGATGAGAGCGAATCATGGATGGGCTGCCTCCCACCTGCCCCCTCACTGGGGATGGATCCGGCCACCCGGGCAGGTGCCCTGACCTCGAATGGAACCGTGACCTCCTGGTTCATTGGTTGATGCTCAACCCCTGACCCACAATGGCCGGGCACCACTTCCTTCTGTAGAGGTGAGGCGGGCTGACCGAGAGGCTGCCAGCACGGGAAGCGTCCGGTGTCCGTGGTGACAGGGGCTTCAGGGAGGAAGTGCCAGTGGATGTCTAAGACTCGAGGTGGGAGACTAGGATGTCAGGTCGTCCCGGGCGACGTTCATTCCGATCACGGGCCAGCTGCGATGCCCTGAGCGGAGCAGATGTGAGGCGGGAGGAGTTTCACACGGGGCTGGGCTCTCTGGTTCACTCGTGGGCCACCAGGAAATCCAGCAGGTGGCTGGCACCGGGGCTGGTATTCGGTGCCCCCTGCTCAGCTCTGCTCAGAGCGGTGCTCGGGGTGGGTGCCAGGGCCTGCCGGCCACCTTACAGGCCCCACTGGGCAGGGCACCCTGAGGAGCAGAGGGGGAGGAAGTGGACCGATGGTAGCGGGACGAACAGGAGAGTCGCCTGTGGAAAAGGGACCTCGCAGGTGCCTCTCCCCCACGGCGGGGTGGGTCGCTCTGTCGGAAGCGTGGCCGGCGTTCCCAGTCTCACGGAGAGCATTCCGTCCGCAGGCTGCTGGTCGGCTCGCCCTGGAGCGGCTTCCCCGACCACCGCATGGGAGACGTGTACCGCTGCCCGCTGCACCTGCCCACCGCCGCCGCCGCCTGCGAGAAGCTCAATTTGCAAGGTGAGCGGTGGACGGCCACGCGGCCTGTCCCCCCAGCAGAGAGCGCCTGCTCGGCCGCGCACACACGGTCGGAAAAGCAGGAAACCGGTCGTGGTCTGGCTTCCAGAACTCCCGACAGCTCCCCTGGCCTGGCTCTTCGCGGGTGTACTGGCCCAGTGGAGCCAAATTTCCGGCAGATCGCAGGCCGGTTTACCGAGACGGTTTACCGAGACGGTGGGAAGGGGCCGGCCACCCCCAGACAGGATCAGGGTCCCACCCGAGTCCAGGAGCACTTTCCTGACAATGGACAGAGGTCTAAGGCTGCCCCACCCCCCTCCCTCCCCAGACTAAACCCCAGGAAGCACAGAGAGGTCGGCCCTGAGGCTGACGTAAAGGTGCTGGGTCAGAGTGACTCCTTCCTTCTAATAAAAGCATCACCGCTTGGCCTGGCCGGGAGCTGGTGGAATGCTGTGCTGAGGGTCCCGCCTCTCAGAGGCTTTCTATTAATGCCCCACGCCGTTGGAAGTTACCGGCAGCCGGGATGAGTCAGGCTTCCGCCCGGCGCTCCCCCAGGCTAGTCACAGGTTGCTCAATGCCTTAGTCGTCATCCAGCGAAAGAGCCGGCCCCGAGGGGTCACGGAGCCCCGAGGAGCCCGGGCGTGGCTGGCTCAGCCCTTGAGCAGCTACTCACGACCCAGGAGGTCACCGCTCGGTTTCCCGGTCAGGGCCCGGGCCCGGGTGGCGGGCTCCATCCCCAGCAGAAGGCGTGCAGGAGGCCGTGGAGCCAGGATTCTCTCTCCTCACGGATGTTTCTGTCTCTTCCTCCCTCTCCCTTCCTCTCGGACGTCAGTAAAAGGACATTTTACGAAGAGAAGGCGTGGGTTAGGGAGACCGTGTTGTGGAGGTTGAGGGAAAGGAGCGACTCAAACAGGCGGCGAAGGCTTAGAGACGAGGGCGGGGGTTTCTGCCCCACCTCTGTCTCCTGCGCCTTTCAGACCTGGCAGGCAGGCGCTCCATAACACTGTTTTCCGGGAAATGGGCTGAGGGCCTGCAGGGCCCTGGGCTGGGCTGGAGGGTCACCTAAATCAGGCTCTCCAGACATCTGCAAACCTCCCCCCCACACACGCACACACACACGCACACACACACACACACACACACACACACAAACACACACACACACACACACACAGATATGTGCAAATGGAACTTTTCTAAAAATAAAAACATATCCTGGGGGTGAGTGTGGGGAAGTTTTACGCTATCAGCCCCAGGTTTCACGTTCCCTCCAGCTTTCAAACCCTCACCCCTAACGTATCCATTCCATTTAAAAAAATTATTTACATGTACAGTACTGACATATCGTCTTCCTAAATACAAACAAATTAAAAAGATAAAACCACCCGCAAATAATAGATTAAAAAGATAAAGCCATCCGCACAGAAGCACCACTGTTCCTCTCTGGGAAGCCATGCCACCCTGTTCTGGGACTTCCTGGGCTGAGCGTCACCCCGCAGTGCCGGATGGGGGGCGGGTGGAGGTTACCACGACTCAGGGGCACACAGGAGGCGAGCAGGGCCAGGGAGAGAAGGGGGCCTCCGTTTCCAGAGGTGCGTGCGTGCGTGCGTGCGTGCGTGCGTGGGGAGCAGGGTGAGGGAAACGGATTTTCTGGCGCAGGAGACAGTCCTGTTGGTGGGGAGAGTGGAGGGGGCGGTCAGAGGCAGGGGCTGTCAGTGGGGGGCGCCCTGCCTGGTCCCTGGGCCGGACTCCCTCCGCTCAGACACAGGAGAGAGCGTTCCCGCGGGCCTCCAGTCACCCCGAGAGGCTGCTGGCACCTCAGGTGACGTCCGCAGGGATGTATCACGTCACCGGCTCTCCTCCCAAAGTCAGCTCACTGTCGCTGAAAGCCAGATTCGACGACATGGCTTTCTTTTAAAAATATATACATTTTTAATGACTTCAGAGAGGAAGAGAGAGAGGGAGACAGATCATGGATGGATGGATCGGCTGCCTCCTGCACGCCCCACGCTGGGGAGGGAGCCTGCAACCCGGGCCTGACCAGGAATGAAACCGTGACCTCCTGGTTCCTCGGTCCATGCTCAACCCCTGAGCCACGCCGAACGGACCATGCGGTCACTCTGCATGGTGCTCTAGCACTTTCTTTCTGGTGTGGAAGAGCGGGAGGTAGAGTGTCCGTGGCCTTGGGAGGAGCAGGGATGGCAAACAGGGACCAGAGGAGACTCGCGCTGTTTTGCTCGGCCTGCGCTGCTCTCAGGACGTAACCACGCTCTCCCCTTCCCTCCGCAGCGTCCGTGAGCATCCCCAACGTGACGGAGGTCAAAGGCAACATGAGCCTGGGCCTGACGCTCAGCCGGAACGCGGGCACCGGAGGCTTTCTCGTGAGTGTTCCCTCCTCGCACCCCATCCCCAACCCCCATCTTCACC
>PVJN01037458.1:8800-21002 GCA_004026805.1 Lasiurus borealis | reverse complement strand
TTTTTTTTTTTTTTTTTTTTTTACAGCAGACCCTTTAACATTTCTTGCATTGCTGGTTTGGTGGTAATATATTCCCTTAGTCCTTTTTTTCTGTGAAGCTCCTAATTTCACCTTCAGTTTTGATTGAAAGCCTTGCTGGGTACAGTATTCTTGGATTCAGACCCTTCTTTTGCATGACTTTGTATATTTCATTCCATTCCCTTCTGGCCTGATGAGTTTCTGTTGAGAAATCAGTAGCTAGTCTTATGGGGGTTTCTTTGTAGGTAACTTTCTGTTTCTCTCTGGCTGCTTTTAAGATTCTTACTTTTTCGTCGGTGTTTGCCAATTTAATTATAATGTGCCTTGGTGTTGGTTTGTTGGGGTTCATTTTGCTTGGGTCTCTGTGAGCTTCTTGGATTTTTGTGAGTTTTTTTCTTTCCTACATTGGGGAAATTTTCTGTCATTATTTCTTCAAACACGTTCTCTAATCCTTATTCAGTTTCCACTTTTTCTGGAACCCCAATTATGCAGATGTTGTTTTGTTTCGTGTTATCCCAAAGTTCCCTTAGGCTCTCCTCCTGCTTTTGATTTTTTTTTTTTTACTAGCTGCTGTACTTGGGCATTTTTCCTACCTTGTCTTCTAGCTCACTGATGTGGTCCTCTGCTTCTTCTAGTCTACTTTTGATGCTTTCTATTGAGTTCTTTATAGCAGTGATGTCATTTTTCATTTCTTCTTGATTATTCTTCATTTCTTCTTGCTTCTTCTTCATTTCCTCTTGGCTCTTATTCATTTCTTCTTGGCGCTTCTTCATTTCCTCTTGGCTCTTACTCACATTGTCGATTGTGTCTTCCATTCTTTTCAGCCACCTTATGACCATTTTTCTGAATTCTTTCTCTTACAGGTCTATTTCTTCTATTTCATTTACTTCCTTTTCTGGTGATACCTGCTTTTCTCTGATATGTGGGCTGTTTCTTCATCTGCCCGTGGTCTTTCTTCTCTGGGTGTCTGGTTATGTAGTTCTCTCTCCTACGTTGATTTAAAAACACAAACTGCGATGTTTTTTATTGAGGAGAATCCAAGATGGCCACATAGGTAAACACCTATACTGCTGCCTCACAGAACAATTTCAAAACTAGAACTAAAAGACAGACCTGGCATCATCCAGAACCACATGAAAGCTGCCTGAGTGGAAATTCTACAACTAGAAGGAAAGAGAGGGACTCACAGAAACCCAGAGGAGCTGCAAAAAGCTGAGGTATGGAGATGTGCCTGTAGAGAGAGAGGGTGCTGGAGAACCTGGCTGGCTTTCTCTGGTGGGAGGGAGATGAAGACTCTCAAAGGCATTGAACCCCTTATCCTACAACACTAAACCCCAGGTCCAGCCAGAACTCATATGGAAGGAGTTTAGATTGTGAAAATGGATAAGTGCATGAAAATTTAGGGGAGTTGCAAGAGATCAGAAGTCTGGTGATGTGCACGGCATTGCGTCCAGAGGATCAGCTGCTGATTGTGCTGCTGGCTTTCGCAAGTAGGGGGGGAGACAACCCTCCCAACTGCGCATTTCTAACTTCACTAAACTCCAGTTTCTGGCAAAACCCTGGGGACCTAGACTCATATGGTCCCAGAGCACAGGGGAGCCGGAAAGGCAGCAGTCTAGAGGCACTGCAAGAGCGTGCAAGGGATTGCTTCAGCAATTACCCAGTCATGTGAGACTCTGGAGCCATGGAGGGCAGGTCCGACTGGAAGGCAAGGCAGTCCCTTAAGCGCTGAGATTCCACCCATCCCAAGCTCAGTAGAGTGGCTTTTGCTATCCCAAGCTCAATAGAGAGGCTTCTGAAGTTTTGCAAGTCTGGTATCATAAGGCTGAATCCAACACAGAAGTTCTCCTGGACTAGTGAAAATGCCAAGACAAGGGAAGGGATCACAAACAAAAGAAATGGAGGAAAACAAATGACTAGACATAGAGTTCACACTTATAAGGTTTTTCAAGAATATCCTAGAAAAGATGGATAAATTTAGCGAGAGCCAAGAGGAGATGAAAAAGATCCAAGTAGAGATGGAAAAGAACCAACTAAAATTTAAACATACACTGACTGAATTAAAAAATATTGTACAGAGACCTAACAGCAGACTAGAGGAAGGCAAGAATCAAGTCAAAAATTTGAAATATAAAGAATCACAAAACATTCAACTGGAAAAGCAAGAAGAGAAAAGAATCCAAAAATGTGAAGATAATGTAAGGAGGCTGTGGGACAGTTTCAAGCGTACCAACATTAGAATTACAGGGGTGCCAGAAGAATTGAGAGAGCAAGATACTGAAAACATATTTAAAGAAATAATGACTAAAAACTTCCCACATCTGGTAAAAGAAATAGACTTATAAGTCCAGGAAGCACATAGAACCCCCAATATAAAGGGAATCCAAAGAAGACTACACCAAGACATCTCATACTTAAAATACCAAGAGCAAAAGACAAAGAGAGAATATTAAAAGCAGCAAGAGAAAAACAGTTCATTACCTACAAGGGAGCACCCATACAACTGTCAGCTGATTTCTCAACAGATACGATGCAGGCCAGATGGGAGTGACAAGAAATATTCAACGTGATGAATAGCAAGAACCTACAACCAAGATGACTCTATCCAGCAAAGTTATCCTTCAGAATTGAAGGGCAGATAAAGAGCTTCACAGATAAGAAAAAGCTAAAGGAGTTCATCAACTCCAAATCAGTATTATATGAAATGCTGAAAGGTACTCTTTTAGAAGAGGAAGAAGAAAAAGGTAAAAGATAAAAAATTATGAACAACAAATACATATCTATCAACAAGTGAATCTAAAAATTAAGGGATTTGAAGATTTGATTAACAGAATAAAACTGGTGAATATAATAGAATTGGGAGCTAGAAAGGGAGTGGACTGATGATTTCCAGGGCGAAAGGGGTGAGGGGTGTACTGGGAGAGACTGGACAAAAATCATACACCTATGGATGAGGTCAACAGGAGGGAGGTAACGGTAGAGGAAAGGGTGGGAGCCGGGTGAAGGGGAGGTATGGAGGGGAAAAAAGAGAAGCAAATGTAATAATCTGAATAATAAAGATTTAATAATAAAAAAACACAACACAAACTGCAACACGATCAGGTACAACACACAAGGGTCTTATCCCAGGTGAAATATGACCTTTCTGAGTGGCGTGTGGAGCTCCTCTGAGTCTCAGTGTTTGCACGGATTGGAGAGCAGTGTTCTGGGTTCCCCCGCTGTTCGGTGGTGCTGCAGCTGTAGCTTTTCAGACCGCTGTAGACATCTACTTCCCCCTTTCTGGAGATTGGTAATCTGTGAAGGGTCTCAGTGGGCTAAAAGCAAGATTCAGGTAGAGCTGTGTTTCTTCCTGTGAGCACCAAAGGATAGCCCATTTTCCTGGCTTTTCCAGTCTTTACAGGTTCTTTTTTTGTCTCAAGTCTCCCCAAACACTTTCATAGCAACAATGGCCCTATATTCTTTCTTGACCAATTATGTTTTTTGTGTAAGTGAATACATTAGTTACTATTCCCCTCCCCCCTTTTTTTTCTTTTTTCTGGAAGAGAGGGAAATAGAGGAAAAGAGAGGAATATTGATGTGAGAGAGACACATCAATCGGGTGCCTCCCCAACTGGCCAGGGATGGAACCTACAACCCAGTTATATGCCCTTGACAAGGAATTGAACAGGATACTTCTTGGCACGAGGACAGGCACTCTAAACACTAAACAAGGATTAGTTACTATTTTGAAATAAAGAAAATGTAATAGCATAGCTAATAATTTTTAGTGCTTTTATCAGATTTCTTTTATGGGGTTGGTTGAGGCATGACCTTTATGGAACCATCCAGAAAGCTGTTGGCATTCATATTGAAGATTTTCACCTCTCTCCCAACCTAGAGAGTGGTAAGGGTGTGGGGGGAGGGGCACTCTCAAAGTGTGCTGGTGGGAGCATACACTGGTACAAGGTCCACTTGGACACATGTTTCAGAAGCCCTCAAGATGTACATGATCTTTGACCCTCATTCCACTGGTAGACATTTATTCTTAGAATTACATCTTTGCTCTCAAAGGGGAAAGATACAGAAAAATACATTTGGAGAATCTCATCCATTTTACCTGGTTGACCAAGCACACTAGCAGCCCTACCAAAAAGAAGAAATATTCCAGAATCTTCCCATGATGGTACTTCAGCAGATGGTGTTGTAGACCTGGTCTATGCCCTCTGCAGGCCTCCTAAGGCCTGGTTGCTCAGAGGCCTGTCAGTCACCTGGAGTTACCAGGTGTGTCCCACTGTATGGAGACCTTTAGATTAGAGTAATTTCTTTATGTAATCCTCTGAATCACAGGCTTGGAATAAAGAATTATTTCCAATGACATAAAAAAAGAAATTTATTCTTAGGAAATAATCAAATAATTGGCTTGTATAAAAGCGTGAAGTGTGAAAAATTGTGAATGAGCCAAGTGTCTCCAAAGAGGCACTTGGTTAAACAAATTTGGATATGTCTACACATTGAAACATTGTGCGGCTCTTGAAAACATTGATGAACATTTAGTCTCATTTACTTGGAAAAAATTCAGTGTATGATATTTTTTCTTTTAATCCTCATTTGAGAGATATGATTTTTAGAGAGAGTGGAAGGGAATGATGGGGAGAAAAAGGGAGAGAGTGAGGAAGGGAGGGAGAGAAAGAGAAATATCCATGTGACAGAGACACATTGAATGGTTGCCTCCCACTCAGAGAATGGACCTGCAATCCAAGTATGTGCCCTAGACTGGAATCAATAGACCCTCTGGTGCCCAGGCTGACACTCTAACCACTGAGCATGCTGGCCAAAACTTAGTCTATAATCTTATATGGAAAAGCCAGTTTATGACTCTATACAAAGTATATTTTTAAAGGAATATAAAACATTTAAATGCATTAAAACTTCTGAAAGACTATATATTAAAGAATGGTTATAAGTAATGGGATAATGCATGAATTTAATATTCTAATCTTTTTCTCATCTCTATTTTCTCATCTGTAATATATAGAACAGCCCCAAAAATGTATACACACTTTAACAGTTGATAACTCATTCAATTTTGAAAATGAACTCTATGTTAATAAACATTGACTTTATAATCATTCAAAGTATGTATTATATACATTTTTGGGACACTGTATGTTGACTTTTTGGTATAATTGTTGGGAAATAAAAATGTTCATTGCAGCCTAGGTTGTAAATGAAATGAAAGAGATGATAGATATAATGGGAGGATAAGTAGGGTTTATGTAGATTTTTTGAAGAACATATTGAGTGGAAAATTGTTTAGAGTAAAAAGGGAGATGTGTTAAAATGATAGTTGTCAAGAGGTGGATAATGAGTCCTTATATCATACTAGAGGCCAAGTGCACGGATTCATGCACCTGTGGGGTCCCTTGGCCTGGCCTGAACCTTCTCACAATCTGGCACCCCTATACTTATATGATTAAATGAGGCAATGTTTATAAAGTGCTAAAATAGTGCTGGAACATAGTTAATAAATAAAAGTGAATAACCTTTTCTTAAAAAAATACATTTTTTTTTATTGATTTCAGAGAGGAAGGGAAAGGGAGAGTTATAGAAACATAAATGGAGAGAGAGGATCACTGATCAGTTTCCTCCTGCACACCCCCCACTGGGGATCAAGCCTACAACCTGGGCATATGCCCTGACTGGAATTGAACTGTGACCTCCTGGTTCATAGGTCAACATTCAATCACTGAGTCACTGCAGCCAGGCAAAGTGAACAACTTTAATGAGCTAAAAAAGAAGATACGTAATTTTTGGTTTTACATTTTTTAAGGTGTCATTTTGCCATCCACTAGTGGCATTTCTGCCAGATTTCTTGAGATATATTTGACATATAGCTGTAAGTTTAATGTATACAACCTCTTGATTTGGTACATTTCTATATAGCAAAATTATTACCATCATAGCATTAGCCACAACCCCCTCCTGTCCTATAATTACAATTTTTGGGGTGTGTGAAAACATTTAATATCTACTCTCTTAGCAGTTTTCAAGTATATAATATAGTAGTGTGAGCTACAATCACCATGCTGTACATTAGATCCTCAGCACTTGCTTATCCTATAACTGTAAGTTTTTAGCCTTTAACAAATATCTCCCCCACAAACCCCCACACCCCAGCCTCTGGTAATTATCACTCTGATCTCTTTTTCTCTGAGTTTGGATTCTTTAGATTCAACATATAAGTGCTATCATACAGTATTTATCTTTCTCTGTCTTGTTTTACTTAGCATTATGCCCTCAAGTTTCATCCAAATTGTCACAAACAGCAGGGTTTCCCTTTTCTCATGGCTGAATAACATTCAATTGTGTACATACACCACATCTTGTTTATCTGTTCATACATTGATGAACACTTAGATGGTTTCCGAATCTTGGCTATTGTGAATAATGTTGGAATTAAACATGGGGATGCAGATAGCTCTTTGAGATAGTCATTTCCTTTCCTTTAGACATATACACAGAAGTGGGATTGCTGAATCTTTCGGCATTTCTATTAAAATATATGTTTTAATGCTCACCAAAGGATATTTTTTCACTGATTTCTAAAGAGTGTAGCGGGAAGGGAATGGGAGGGGATAGAAAAGAGGAGAGAAGAAGAGAGGAGAGGAGAGAGATCAGCTGGTGAGAGGCACATATTGATTGGCTGCCTCTCTTGTGCACCCCTATCAGGGGAGGGGAACGTACAACCAAGGTACTTGTTTTGTTTTTGATTTTTCTTGTCTATTTATTTATGTATTTATATATTTAATTTTTAATAAATCTTTATTGCTCAGATTATTACAATTGTACCTCTTTTTTCCACCCATAGCTTCCCTCCACCTGGCTCCCACCCCACGCTCTGCCCTTACAGTCCTCTATTTTCCTCATTCATAGTTGTATGATTTTTGTCCAGTCTCTCCCTGCACTCCCCTCACCTCTTTCCCCTGAGAATTATCAGTCCACTCCCTTTCTATGCCCCTAATTCTATTATATTCACCAGTTTATTCTGTTCATCAGATTTTCAATTCACTTGACTTTTAGATTCACTTGTTGATAGATATGTATTTGTTGTTCAGAATTTTTATGTTTACCTTTTTCTTCTTCCTCTTCTAAAAGAGTACCTTTCAGCATTTCATAAAATACTGGTTTAGAGTGGATGAACTCTTTTAGCTTTTTCTTATCTGTGAAGCTCTTTATCTACCCTTCCATTCTGAATGATAGCTTTGCTGGGTAGAGTAATCTTGGTTGTAGGTTCTTGCTACTCATCACGTTGAATATTTCTTGCCATTCCCATCTGGCCTGCATCGTATCTGTTGAGAAATCAGCTGACAGTTGTATGGGTGCTCTCTTGTAGGTAATGAACTGTTTTTCTCTTGCTGCTTTTAATATTCTCTCTTTGTCTTTTGCTCTTGGTATTTTAATTATGAGGTGTCTTGGTGTAGTCCTCTTTGGATTCCTTTTATATGGGGTTCTGTGTGCGTCCTGGACTTGTAAGTATATTTCTTTTACCATATGTGGGACATTTTCAGTCATTATTTTTTTAAGTAGGTTTTCAGTATCTTGCTCTCTCTCTTCTTCTGGCACCCCCACAATTCTGATGTTGGTATGCTTGAAACTGTCCCAAAGACTCCTTACATTATCTTCACATTTTTTCTTCTTGTTTTTCTAGCTGAGTGTTTTTTGATTCTTTATATTTCAAATTTTTGACTTGATTCTTGCCTTGCTCCAGTCTGCTGTTAGGTCTCTGCATAATATTTTTATTTCAGTCAGTGTATGTTTAATTTCTAGTTGGACCTTTGCTATCTCTAGTTAGATCTTTTGCATCTTCAGTTGGTTCTTTTTCATCTCCTCCTGGGTCTCGCTAACTTTATCCAACTTTTCTAGGATATTCTTGAAAAACCTTATAAGTGTGGTTTATTTTTTATTTTTTATTATTTATTAATTTTTATACATATCTCCCCATTGTCCCCCCTCACTCCCAGGTATACCCCAACCCCCCAGTGTCTAAGTTCATTGGTTATGCTTATATGCATGCATACAAGTCCTTTGATTGATCTCTTATCTACCTCACCTAAACTTAATCTTCCTGCTGTAATTTCACAGTCTGATGCTTTACTGCCTCTGTATCTATCTTTTTGTTCATCAGTTGATAAGGTTCTTTATTATCCACAAATGAGTGAGATCATGTGGTTTTCTCCTTCATTGACTGGCTTATTTCAGTAAGCATAAGGCTCTCCAGTTCCAACCAGTTTGCTGCAAATTTTAAGAATTCCTTCTTTTTAATGGCAGCATACAATTCCATTGTGTAGATGTACCACAGTTTTCTGATCCACTCATCTGCTGACGGGCACCTAGGCTGTTTCCAAATTGTAGCTATTGTAAATTGTGCTGCTATGAAATAGGGGTGCATAAATCCTTTTTGATTGGTGTTTGTGATTTCTTAAGATAAATTCCTAAGAGTGGGATTACAGGGTCAAATGGCAGATACATTTTTAGTGTTTTGAGGAAACTCCATACTGTTCTCCACAGTGGCTGCACCAGTCTGCATTCCCACCAACAGTGCACAAGGGTTCCTTTTTCTCCTCATCCTCAACAAAACTTGTCGTTTGTTGACTTGTTGGTGATTGCCATTCTGACCAGTATAAGATGGTATCACGTTGTTATTTTGATTTGCATCACTCGGATAATTAGTGACTTTGAAGATGTTTTCATGTGTCTCTTGGCCTTCCTTCTGTGGTCTTTCAAAAAGGTTCTATTTAGGTCCGTTGCCCATTATTTTTTTATTGGATCGTTTATCTTCCTTTTATTAAGTTGTATAAGTAGGCTGTAGATGTTGGAGATTAAACCTTTTTCAGTGACAACACTGGCAAATATGTTCTCCCATACGGTGGTCTTTCTTGTTGTTTTGTTGATGGTTTCTTTTGCTGTGCAATAGCTTGTTATTTTGATGTAGTCCCATTTGTTTATTTTTTCCTTAGCTTCAATTGCCTTTGGAGCAGTATCAGTGAAGAAATTCATTCCGCATATATCTGAGAATGTGCTGCCTCTGGATTCCTCTAGTATTTTTATGGTTTCCCTTCTAAGGTTTAAGTCCTGTATCCATTTTGAGTTTATTTTTGTATTTGGTGTAAGTAGGTGGTTCAGTTTCATTTTTTTGCCTGTATCAGTTCAATTTTCCAAACACCATTTATTGAAGAGGCTATCTTGGCTCTATTTTATGTTCATGCCTCAATTTTATGTTCATGCCTCCTTTGTCAAATATTAGTTGAGCATAGTGGATTGGGTGGATATCTGGATTCTCTATTCTATTCCATTGGTCTATATGTCTGTTCTTGTGCCAGTACCAGGCTGTTTTGAGAATAGTTGCTTTGTACTATAGCTTGAAATCTGGTATTGAGATCCCACCTACTTTATTCTTCTATCTCAGAATTCCTGTGGCTATTCGAGGTCTTTTTTTTTTTTTGTTCCAGATGAATCTATAAAGAATTCTTTCTAGGTCTGTGAAGTATGTCGTTGGTATTTTAACGGGTTGTGCATTGAATCTATAGATGGCTTTGGATAGTATGGACATTTTAATGATGTTGATTCGCCCAGTCCATGAACACGGTATGCTCTTCCATCTGTTAACATCTTCCTCTATCTCTTTTTTTAAGTACCCTGTAGTTTTCTACATATAGGTCTTTTACCTCTTTAATTAGGTTTATTCCTAGGTATCTTAATTTTTTTTGTGCGATGGTAAATGGGATTGCTTTTTTAGTCTCTCTTTCTGTAATTTCACTATTAGAGTATAGAAATGCCACAGACTTCTTAGCATTAATTGTGAATTGCTACATTGCTGAATTCATTAATTAAATCAATTAGTTTTGTAATGGAGTCCTTTGCGTTTTTTATGTACATTATTATGTCATCTGCAAATAAGGACAGCTTTACTTTTTCTTTTCCAATTTGGATGCCTTTTATTTCTTCTTCTTGTCTAATTGCAATGGCTAATACTTCCAGTAATATGTCAAACAGGAGAGGTGAGAGTGGGCATCCTTGTCTTGTTCCTGTTCTTAGGGGACATGGTTTTAGTTTTTGCCATTGAGTTTTTGCCCATGTTAGCTGTGGGTTTATCATATATGGCTTTTATGATGTTGAGTTACGGTCCTTCTATTCCCACTTTGCTGAGAGTTTTTATCAAAAAGGGTGTTGGATTTTTTCAAATGCTTTTTCTGCATCAATTGATATGACTATGTGAATTTTATCTCTCAATTTGTTTATGTGATGTATCACGTTTGTTGATTTATGGATATTGTACCATCCTTGCATTCCTGGGATGAATCCTACTTGGTCATGTTGTATGATCTTTCTGATGTACTGCTGGATCCGATTTGCTAGAATTTTGTTGAGGATTTTGGCATCTGTGTTCATGAGATATATTGGCCTACAATTCTCTTTCCTTGTGTTGTCTTTATCTGGTTTTGGTATTAGGGTGATGGTGGTTTCATAGAAGGTGTTTGAAAGTATTCCTTCTTCTTGAATATTTTTGAATAGTCTGAGGAGAATAGGTTTTAATTCTTCCTTGAATGTTTGGTAAAACTCTCCTGTGTATCCATCTGGTCCCGGGCTTTTATTTGCTGGAAGCTTTCTGATGATTGCTTCAACTTCTTCCATAGTTTTGAACCATTGAGATGTTTAGTGTACTCCTCTTTTTAACAATCCTTTGTATTTCCGCAGGGTCTGTTGTTATTTCTCCTCTTTCATTTCTGATTTAGTTTATTTGGGTCTTCACTCTTTGCTTTTTAGTGAGCCTTGCTAGAGGTCCTTAAATCTTGTTTATCCTTTGAAAGAACCAGCTTTTGATTTGGTTGATCTTTTGACTTGTTTCTTTGGTCTCCAAGTTGTTTATCTCTGCTCTGATCTTCACTATTTCCTTCTTTCTGAATGCACTGGCCTTTTCTTAGTTGCTCTCATTCTAGCTCTTTGAGTTGTAGGGTTAGGTGATTTATTACCATTGTTTCCTGTTTTTTTGCAGTAGGCTTGTAGGGCTATGAATTTCCCTCTCAAGACTGCTTTCATTGTGTCCCATAAATTTTGTATTGTTGTGTTGTCATTGTCATTTGTTGCCATGATGTTTTTTATTTCTTCCTTGATCTCTCTGGTTACCCAGTCGTTGTTTAATAGCATGCTGTTTAGTCTCCAGGTTTTTAATTTCTTTCTATTGTTTTTTTATAGTTGATTTCCAGTTTTATGCCACTGTGGTCTGAAAAAATTCTTTATAGGATTTCTATCTTCTTGAATTTGGAGAGACTTTTCTTATGACCCAACATATGATCTATCTTTGAAAATGACCCAGGTGCACTGGAGAAGAATGTATATTTTGTGGCTTTGGTGTGAAATGTTCTGAAGATGTCAATTAATTCCATCTGGTCTAGTGAGTCATTTAGGATTGATGTTTCTTTGCTTATTTTTCCTTTAGAGGATTTGTCCAGTGGTGACAGTGGGGTATTAAAGTCTACTACTATGATTGTATTGCTGTCAATCTCTCCCTTAATACCCTCCAGGAGTTTTTTTTTAATGTATTTAGGTGCTTCTGTATTGGGTGCGTATATGTTTACCAAAGTTATTTCTTCTTGTTGGATTGTTCTCTTTTGAATTATGAAGGTCCTTCTTTATTTCTTGTTATGTTCTTCACTTTGAGATCTAATTTGTCCGATATAAGTATTGCAACCCCAGCTTTTTTTTTTTCATTTCCATTTGCCTGAAATACCATCTTCCATCCCTTCACCCTCAATCTGTGTGCATGTCTTTTCCTGAGGTGGGTTTATTTTAAACAGCAGATATGTGAATCATGTTTTCTTATCCAATCGATTACTCTATGTCTCTTGATTGGAGCATTTAATCCATTTACATTTAAAGTTATTATTGATTGGTATTTCTCTGTAGGCATTTTTAGTCTTTACCCCTGAGATCCTTCTTTGCTTCCTATTTCTTTCCTTTTTTTTTTTTTTTTTTTTTTTTTTTTTTTTTTTTTTTTTTTTTTTTTTTTTTTTTTTTTTTTTTTTTTTTTTTTTTTTTTTTTTTTTTTTTTTTTTTTTTTTTTTTTTTTTTTTTTTTTTTTTTTTTTTTTTTTTTTTTTTTTTTTTTTTTTTTTTTTTTTTTTTTTTTTTTTTTTTTTTTTTTTTTT